>VZTM01040539.1:19906-67240 GCA_013400555.1 Jacana jacana | reverse complement strand
AAGGAGTTTAGATTAGATGTGAGTAAATACTTCAATCTGTGCTCATACACTATCTCTCTATACTCCATAATTACCTAGACAAGCCATCATTTATCTGCAGAACTCACACAGGTGAGGCAGCCTTAAAAGAAGAGTATCTTTACTTGATTTGATTATAAAGCCAAACACTCAATCCGGGCACAGTAACAGGATCTTACAATATAGCCATTTCAGTAGGTGGGCTAAATAAGATTAGATTTCAAGCCCTAGGTGCTTCAAAAATTCAAATGTTAAAGACAAGTTGCCACATCTTGCAGTGTCCCTGGTTTCCTCGTGCACTAAACACTGTCATAAATATGAATTCTTTTCTGGTAAGGATGATATTTTTCCACCCAAACTCCCAAGACCCAAATGTAGCTATTCTGCCACTTCATTTCAGATCGATTTTTCATTGTAAAGAGAGTGGCATTTTTATTAGGATGCAATCTTACATCTAAAGAGACAATCATAAGTTAAAACAAGTGAAACACACATATGGACTAACCATATGGATGACAGTACCAATTAGTAGAGATTTTGTATTTATTTTTTATATTTTGAGCACAGGGTGAGACCTGCCTTTTTCCAGCAAGTGGCAAATTTGAATGTGAAATGTCATTAGTGCTGTTTTTCACTAATACAATTTCTTTTCTGAATAACAAAAAACACATCAGTGTTATTTTTAATAAAAAACCCACCCTTTAATTTACATACATTTAGGGTGAAGTAAATGAAAATGCATTATGTTACCACTGTGCTATTGAATAATGAGCCTATAGGGTTCTAAATGGGAAGGAAAGTTGTTTTTCAAGCCCTGTACCCACTGTTCCCTTTACAAAGGCGCCATTGTGATCAGGACACATGAACTGGGTTTCTAACAGTAAAGATCCACCTTCTGGCAGAGAGACTGGGAAATAAAGCACCCCAGTAAGCCGCCACTTCAGCAGGAGAAGCTGAGCTAACGAAGGAAGGACAGGTGGAACTGGTCCCTTGGCCTTTCAGTGACATTTACAGCCTCTGTGCAAGGACATGCTCTTTTCTTTCTGTTTCTATTTTCTCCAGTTAATCAGGTGACTTGAAAAGAAGCTAGATAAGGGTATTGTTTGCACTGACAACATCCTGATGATACTGTCAGAGGAGATCACAGGAAAATGTTCCTTTTTTGAACCAATAGAGTCATTAGGGAGAGTACTCATCACTTGAGTGCATCTAGGTTAATTACCACGGAAAATCTGGAACTGGCAGCTATAATTTTTCTGAAGAAAGTACTGCTATTTTTACTCCTGATATACAGAATGTCTCTTAAAGTACCTTGCAGGACCCCATTTTACAGCTCAATGGTAAAATAATTTTAGAAATTCAGCTTTCTGGCTGAAATTAGTGGGATACTATCCATGGAAATTTAATGAAAGTACAAACTGTGAGTTATGTACTGTATGAATGAAATTCATCTCTGTTTGCCAGGACTGATTACTCTCCTTCCCATAAATGAGCAAGCATATTTCTCTATTGCAGTGTCACTTTGGAAAAGAGAGAAGCGTCAGGTTGAGATGAATGACTTATCCCTGCACAGATGTAGCAAACTGTCACATGCCTGATTCTGTTTGCTATGGTACATTATGGCACAGAGTAGCCAAAAAACCCTCCAGCATGAGGCTAACACAGAATGCTGGGTTTGGATCAGCATCAAAGCACAAACAGTGGATGCCTTTTTAGGAAAAACAGAGACATGGTGTAGTTTTAACTCGCCCAGTATTCAACGAGTGCTTACAAATCCTAACAGCGTTCATGATTTTTAAAAAGCTTCAAACAATTACAGGAAGTTGCTTCAGTGTGCTGAATACTTATTCAAGTACTAATTCTTAGAGCACTTCTACTGTGGTGCCTGTTCTCTAAGGATCTGCGAAAAAGAAGGCTGAATGCATTTTTCAGCCTCATTATCTTTTTTCCAAAATTATTTGAGGCCAGGAATGCTTTGTGGTGTTTGCCTAACCCTGAGGTGACAGGCATGCTGTCATGTGTGTCACGTCTATCCTGTCTCACAGGTACTGTCAAGTCAGAGCAGTCAGCGGAACTTGGAAAGTTGCTCACATCCAGCCGCAGAAGCAGGATCCGAAAGGAAAATAGTTGTCACAGTTTCAGAGTGTGGCAAGAGTTAAATGTTAAATGGTTAATGCAATGAATCTCATGTACTACTCTCACCCTCCAATTCGCCTTTTTGCTATGGTGAAATTGTAAAAGTATTCACTGTAAAATATTCTTGAGAACTGTTTTGATTCCATGATAGTGACTTGGGAATTTGCTAAAAGATTGCCAGTTTGATGTTAATAATTTCCTACAGAATCGTGGATTATTTGACTGCGCTGACTGCTGTAAGCAGCTCACACATACAAATTATGATGCTTTGACCCATTCTACTTAAGTCTGACTGAGAGGCTGAAGTCTCCAACAGATGAAACTTTGTCACATTTCTTGAAAACGACAGCCACGTTAAGGAAATACATGCTATAGTCCATCTAAACAGTATTGTTAGACATCATAGAGTTTTCACCAGACAGATGAAGATGGATCTAGGCTTTACGAGCCCACCTGGCTCACAAAGTGACTCAATCTGTCAGAAAATTTTGCTTTAGATCCATTCCTAAATCCATGAGAGAATGAGGTGCCAATAACTGTTAGAGCAGGGAAAAAATATTTCCGGTTTCCAAAGCAAACATTTTAGTAATTGCCCCTCATTTATTTGTATTTTCTAATTTGCTTTACATACTACAGGGAATCCTGCAATTACCCATAGAATGTACTGTCTGTACCTTCCTGATTGAACTGCCACCTCCCCTACACTTTGTTAGAGCTGCCATTCAATGCAGCTCTGATTCAGACTCAAGGGAATAGCCTTGACACAATGCACCGAAAGGCAATATTTGCAGAGAAAAGGGATAATCGCTGAACAGCAGCTTAGCTCCACGTTTCCATGTCCCATGACCTCTTTTCTCTCTAGCCTTGGCATAAGAACTTAGTATAAGTCCCTAGGACTCCACTGTCCCCTTTCATGATCCTTTACCCTCAGGCGCACTTTGGAGGTACTTCTGACAGGTTAATATACTTCATGTGAGGAGGGCAGCGAAATACCACAGTCGGCTTCCACGGGGGTTTCAGCGAAAGCTAGAACAGCATCTTTATCTACTGATATTTGCCAAGATCAACACCTCTAACTGCACACATTTTATGAAAGCTGCACCCACTAAAAGAGACTTAAAAGATGAAACCTGATTTTTCTTTCTTCTTTTTTTTTTTTTTCTTTTTCACTCCATTCAGTTATTCTTCATTCCTAATGATATTTATGTTACCTCTGGCTCTTTTAGGTTTCCTAAAATCCTGGTTTCACATCACTTTAGGAAAAATCTTTATTACAAACCTACCTTTAGATTGAACTGTCCTTAAAAAATCAGTTTCCTTTGTGATGCCCAGCTGCAGGTTCTCACTTGAATTAGGTGCCAGTACGTAAGGAAAAAAAAATGTTGAAGCAGTGATATGAACATATAAATTATATAAAATGTTGGTGACAGAATACCAAAGTCACAACTTGACACCTACAATCTGGGGGTTTTTTAGCATCATGCTAGGATAGGACTGTGTTTTATTTATACAGTGGTATAGATTTGCATGACGCTTTTATAAAGAAAATATGTGACAAGTTCCTGCTAGTGCAGCCTCCTACATCAGGCACAGTACAATACTGCGTAAGGGACTGTGGATGTGAAGGGGAACACTATCAGGAAAAACTAATACACTCCCCCAAATCCTTACCTAAAACCTGCATTTTTATTTAACATGTTTAAAATGCCCGGAATGCATTTGAGAGACCACATCTCTATCTAGTGAATTTGCTTTGTGTAACCCTGATTTTCAGGAGGACGGGGAGACTTCATCTTTCAGCCTACTTGCTACCTCTACTCCTAGTGGAAATAATGAATTAGCAGAAGTGTCTGTGTGCTTTTGCATACTCCTTACTACAGAATGCCCAGCCTGGGGGAGGCATATTGCACGTACACCTTCATCTGGTTACCAAAGACTTGTCGTTTGTAAGTGGTCGCCACAGCCACCTTTGCCTGACGTGTCCACCAACTCCCAGAAAATTTCAGCTGATGTGTATCAACAACAGCCATGTCACGGCAAGCATGCAACAAAGTCAGAGGCTCATGGCGTTACGACATTTGCATCAGAATCACCTGCAAGTCAACTGAACACCTCTTGTGTGTCAGCTCTTTGCTGGTGCTCTGCTTGTGGCACTGTATATCTAAACTAAAGATGCGTCTCTTTCCCAAGGTTAAGAGTGAAACTAAACTGAAGGGGTACACGAATGCAAACTTTGTAGGTTGTTGCTGACGGTGCATTGTTCATGCTGTAAAACTACCTATTCAAATCTTACCTGCATTGGCCTTCCACGTTTTGTCAAAAGATAAAAAAGGCAAGTCTTGGAAGTAGAATTTGCTGAGAAATCTGTCAGCATATGAGAGATACTTAAGGGAGAGGGAGAAAGGAAGCATTATTATTGTCTTGATTTTTTTTTTCCTTATAGAAAAAATAAAAAAGAAGCAGTATAGAAAAAAAAGAGCAAGCAAAAAAACCAGCCAAACCCAATCCCTTGCAAATTCCTGGCTAAACCTCAGAAATTCACAGTGGAAATCCTTCTGAATGCTGCAGCTGGGCTTCTTGGACAGGCAATGCAAATCCCAAGATGCACAGCAGCCTTCTCAGTCAGGGAATTGCTACTGTGCACCAGAGGAAGCCCCTGGCTGCAGTGCACCAAGGACCAGCCAGTGAAACCAGTCTGCAGAGATGGTGCAACTTGCATGCCATAACTTCCATAAAATATCATGCAGGTGTATTTTAATGTGAAATACAGGAAAAATATGTTATATAAATGTGAATATAATTAAAAATGTAAACATAAGTGTAAATATAAGTGTAGAGGGTGTGGTTTTATGTAGATATCTAGAGAAATTTCATTCAGGCTAAATGCCCCTTTTCATGAAAAATTTCCAGTGGTCAGAAGCTGCTCGCACTTGAAGAACTTTTACTGGCCAACACTACTTTCTTTTCATTTCCAAGATAACTTGTGCAGAGTAGGAACTTGGCTTGACAATAAAATACTTTTTTTCTGTGTATCCCTCAGCCTGCCAGAAATCAACATTGCAAAGAGAGGTGGTGCTCAATGGAGTTAAATCCAGCTGGCGGCCGGTCACAAGTGGTGTTCCTCAGGGCTCAGTATTGGGGCCTTTCCTTTTTAATATTTTCATTGATGATATAGATAAGGACATAGAAAACACTATTAGTAAGTTCGCAGATGACACTAAGTTGGGTGGGAGTGTTGATCTGCTTGAGGACAGGGAAGCTCTACAGAGGAACTTGGATAGACTGGATAGATGGGCCAATGTTAATGGCATGGCCTTCAATGAGGCCAAGTGCCGGGTCCTGCACTTGGGCCACAACAACCCCATGCATCGCTACAGGCTTGGGGCAGTGTGGCTGGAGAGCTGCCTGGCAGAAAAGGGCCTGGGGGTGCTGGTCGACAGGAGGCTAAACATGAGCCAGCAGTGTGCCCAGGTGGCCAAGAAGGCCAATGGCATCCTGGCTTGCATAAAGAATAGTGTGACCAGCAGAAGTAGGGAGGTGATTGTCCCCCTGTACTCAGCACTGGTGAGGCCACACCTTGAGTATTGTGTCCAGTTCTGGGCACCTCAGCACAAGAGAGATATCGAGGTGCTGGAGCGAGTACAGAGGAGGGCAACAAAGCTGGTGAGAGGCCTGGAGAACAAGGCTTATGAGGATCGATTGAGGGAGTTGGGGTTGTTTAGTCTGGGGAAGAGGAGGCTGAGGGGAGACCTCATCACTCTCTACAACTGCTTGAAAGGGCACTGTAGAGATATTGGTGCTGGTCTCTTCTCACGGGCAATGAGCGACAGGACAAGAGGGAATGGCTGCAAGCTGCAGCAGGGTAGGTTTAGGCTAGACATTAGGAAAAAATTTTTCACGGAGAGAGTGGTCAGTCAGTGGAATCAGCTGCCCAGGGAGGTGGTTGAGTCACCCTCCCTGACTGTGTTTAAGAGCAGATTAGATGTGGTGTTGAGGGATCTAGTGTAGGGGAGAACTTGTAGAGTAGGGCTGATGGTTGGACTTGATGATCCCAGGGGTCTCTTCCAACCTAAATGATTCTATGATTCTAAGAGAGGTGAGACATTGCAGAAAGAGGTGAGAGGTCAAAGAAGCTTATCAGATCTAGTAACACGATTTTTCCCTTGAACAAGGAGTCAAACAAGCCCAGGGGCCCTTTTTGCAACTTCTGTTCTAACAGCTTTCATGGACCGCTGTACACAATACAATTTCTTTTACTGACTTTTAGATATTTCAGCAAAAGAAGCAATTAAATTTCCCTGTCTTTGCATCATATATCTCTCATTTTCATAATTCTCAGAATAATGGAAGTAATTAAAGCATTTTAATTTATTTCTTCTTATGAACTTCTATGTCCTTTTTCTAGGAAGAAAAAATTCAATAAATTTGAGGTAATCCCTCCTTTATAACCCCCACTGCCCCACCTTAGCTTAGTATCCTAAGAGTTAGACAACATCATGTTTGTGGACATCAGAAAAATCTTCTGAGAACAATACAATAAATCCCTGATATGATGTAATATGGCTCCCAACTACTTCACTTTGAAATTATTTATTTATGCATTTATTTGTGGCATAAAGAGATGCTAAAAATAAAACCTTATAAATAAATTAGTTGTGTAAGCATGTGTTTAATTTTAAGATATTTTTATAATATAGCCTATCTGGGGCCTTGCTGACATTTGGTACATGAAAGCCAAGCTCCACAATATTCTCTCTATTGATTTTTTTGGTTGAAGTTATTGGAAGTTTTTCCCCCTAAAGCCTGGCCAGAGCCCTTGTAATTGGATAACTGAAAATAGCATACTTGTCCTACATACTTGCAAGTTACCTAGGAGAGATGGTAGCAAAACATAATAATTATACGTATCAGTTGCTGAGTTATGTTATTGAGAATCATTGGTAGAAACAATGGATGTTCCTAATTATCCCTTCAGTTTGGTAGCATATTTAAAACACTGGCAGAAATCTGTGCTTCTCTTTCCTTTACTCTCCCTGTCAGAATCAACTTTAGCCAACACATTCCTGATTAGCATTGCTGTAATTCAATGTAACTGGCTCATGGTATTTTTATGCCCTCTAAGGTGACTAAGGATGTTTTCTGTTTGATAGTAGCTGAGAACATACTGGGTTTGAGTTTTCTTCTGAAGTTTTATAACAGATTGAATTGTTATATGTTTTAAAGATAATTAGACAATTAGTGTTTTCATTCTGTCCTGAAAACATGGGCACTTCAAAGCAAAGGTAACACTTATTCTGCCCGCTTCATAGCTTGATTGTGTTAAAAAGTAGGAACTCACCTCTAACAAAGGCTAATTTGCTGTAAAGTTCATGTTTTCTCTGACATGTATCTTCTCAGTACCTCAGATACAACTCTTTCCCACAATAAGATCCGAGAGGACAATTCTCTTTCTCAAATATTGTTGGAGATACATCAACACCACTACTGTTGACTGGAGGGCAATTCCCTTTGACTTTTACTGAGGTTGCCTGTACATTGTACTTATTTTCCGTTTCTCTTTGAGTTGTCAGAAATTATTGCATAATTGATTTTTCCAGTTGTTCAAGAGACCTTGAAACAGCTTTTCTTGAGCTTTTCCATTTCAAAGTTGTCAGAAACAGCACAGTGAAAAAGAAAATGTATAGTAGAGATTATTTTCCTAAAACCTGTTCAACAGGTGGAGCTGTATGCTGCAAAATAGAGTTCAGAAATGAAATCTGTATGAAGAGATGTTTGTTGCAGCGTTTTCAAAGTTACAGAGAATACTATACCTGTACCAAACACGTGGTTTTTTCAAATTTTAGGAAGAATCTTTCTGCAGTTCCCTTAGACTGGGGTAAGAAAAGTTAGTCTCAGAAAGGGGTTGCTATTATTGTCAGTGTGTTTTGTTGGTGGGCAGAAGTCCAGTAAGCTTGGCTCTGCTCTGCCTTAGAAACTTAAGTAATAAATGGAACTGGGAGATCTTGGATGTCGCACAGCTGGTGCTCAGCATTGAACTACTGGTAAAGCGTAATGCTACATCAAATATTTATTAATCAGCACTCCTTATGACATTTCTTCTTGCTATTAGTGAAAGAAGTTTGGGTGACAGAAGACTCACAAAAGCCAGTTTAATAAAAGAGAGCAATAGATACAGAATGTATTATAAAGCATCCTTCTCTCTCTGTCTATCTCGCTTCTTCATTGCCAGTTTTGACCAGCATCACTTTGAGGGAGAAGAGAAAGATCTCTGAGTGTTCATCTGCAGATGCTGATGCTCTTTTTCCTCTCCTCAGAAAAGTGGACTATTTGCCAAAATTTTCTGATTCCTATAGAATACACCGAAAATATGGTTTTGGAGAATGAGTGAGTTGTATTAATATCATTCATTAATCCATACCTGCTATTGCTGGTATATCAGAAGGTGTTTTATTTGCTCATGTCAGAGGATGGAGTATGCATAACCTAGTGCAGTCCCCAGTTTCTGCCCCACTTTTACAGAGATAAAGGTATTCTTTCAGTAACGGGAGGTAATACGTTATATGCATCTACTGTGACATATAAATGTACATAGAAAGGAAAAGGCAGGAGGTGACACTTACAGCTGACATTTCAGATATTTATTAACCATTCTTTGACAGTGTTGTACCAGTTTTTTACCACACCTGTTTACACAAATACAAATGCAAAGTTGTTGCAATGGTGAGACAGCTGCCCTCAACTCCCATGTAATGACACATCATGACGGTGTTGTCCAACGTTACACAGGGCTAACTGTTGTGCAGCAAGAAAACCAGCCAATCCTCTGGTTCACAGATGTCTTCTTCCTCAGTTGGGACATTTGCTAATGTGATTTCTCATCATTAATAGGTGTTTAAACTGGTTACCACTGGGTACCTATATGTCTACACTAGCAAGTCACTACTGGAAGTTTGATTCACTTTCTGGCTTTGATTAAAACAATAAGCTTCCAGGACATTATTTTAAGTTGACGGGAATAACTAAGGACACTAAGTTATAGTTAAAAGTTAATATAGTTAATCTCAACAGTAGAGAATCAGTAATACTCCTTTTCTGTCTTCTTTTTCTTTGTCAGGTTTTTGCCCAATTTTTCCTTCAAAATAAATGTACTTAGAGGTGTACTATTCTTTTGACCAACAATTTCATCTAGTTACCTGGAGCAAAACTGCAGGATTTACTCAGCTCTTTTTTTCCCCATTTTTCCTAGGTAATTTATAAGTAAATTACATTTTCTATCATGATATCTGGTCTTTGCTTTCTATGATTCCAAGTTCTTTAGAATGAAATGGTCACCTAAAAGAAGTTTTAAAAATCACAATGAAATTATAGGCTGAGTCACACGAATTGAGCATATGGGTTAATCCCAATTTTTAAAAATATGATTTTTAGCTGGCTTCTCTTGGCATCTCTCAGTATAAATAGTAACGATCCACCGCACTGTGTAACCTGAGATTGCCTTTTGCAAATCAAAGCTATAGTGGTAAAAAAATGAACTAGTTGCAGGACTGGCAGCTATATGAATGAAATGGTAAAATCACTTGTAGCTCTGACATGAAAAAGAGAGAGGTTTCAGAAATGTTGCAGCAAATAATTTTGAAATTTCTGGGTTTTTAATTGGTTTTTTTTTTAGCTGAAACCATCAACTGAACGCAAGTCGCAAACATACTTGTGTTTTCAGAAGCTGTTTGTTGGGTTTTGGTCACAAAAGTGATTTGCTCCTTCAAAAATGCCTAGCCTTAATTTTTAGCCATTGCTCTTATTAAGAATATCATAATTATTTGTTTGGAATTTGTTCCATTTCCAGACTAGAACTTGGATTTTCATGCAAGAAGTTGGACTGGGAACAAAATAAAATCAAAATGAAAGATGATCTCTCTTTTATTTTTTATTTAATCATCAGTCTATTTTTCCAGAATTAAGAACTTTGCTTATTACTAGATTCTATTGTGGATAGTCATCACTTACACTGATAGGGTTTTTTAATTATCATTTCAGAGTGAAATGAGCATTCATTACAGTACAAAATAGGGGAAAAAATCACTAAGCAACATCATCATCTTTTTTTTTTTTCTGATTAGCTTAAAAGGTACACCCATCATAATAAGAAAAAGTAGCATGGAGAACACAGTTGAGTTCAAACACATATGGTATTAATCTCACATAATGAGCATTGCTTCAATTGGCAGGAGAAACTACACTAAATAGATGGTAAGCTACAATTGGCTTCCTAAAAAATCATGGCCCTTGACTTTAATTCGTCCTCTGCATCAGTTTCTTATATTTAAGAATGCTTATTATTAGGTCTTCTTGCTGTGCTCTCCTCAGTTCCTTGCTACTAATTGGTTGTGAGTGACTCTGGTGCTCTCTAATACAGCCTCCTCTGCTGCCGCTAAGTCTGCTGGAATTGCCACCACCCACCGTCCTCCCAGTGCTGTAGCAACTGCACTTATTACACCATATAATATCTCCTTTCTAGTATTTTCCAGTAATCTCTCCCAATCCAAAAGATATTCTTGATAAATTTTTGGCAATGGTGTTTCTCTTATCTGTCCAGAATTTTATAGTAAAATTGAAATTAGTTAAATAATTTTTTTTCATCTCTGTTTATCAGTTTTTCATTTTGTTGATGCTAGAATATGGGGGGGTTTGCTGCATTCGCTGATGTTTATATAACTGGACATTAGTTCTCTGTCCATTCTGCATGCATTTAGAGACTTGTGTGTTTGTGTATATGTATATTGAACAGAATCTTTCTTGTTGGCAATGAATGGATCTTTAAAAACATATTGGTGTGGCCAGATGCAGACAGATCTATGCTCACGTATCTGTTTTGCAAGCTGGCCCTGTTCCCAGAGGGGTTTATCATCTTGGGCATAGTGCCATGCTTGCACAGATATACAAATCACGTTCTAAAGTTTGTTCATATCCAGCCAGCTGAGAGCAAGAGCAACACACGGCAAATCTGTACATCCAGATGTAGCCCAACATCTTCTCAAAAGCACTTTTTGTGTGGTCCTTCCTTACCGTCTGATGGTATAGGCCGGGCTGACAAAATTTCCTGCCTTACCTAACTGAATTGTAAGATTTGATAGTCAAAACAGGGGGAAAAAAAGGCAATTTTTTAATCTGAAAGTAGGGTAAATTTGTTCCTAATTCTTTAACTTGAGCCTGTTTTCTTTGCTAGCAAATTTCAGGAAATGTCAGTGTTCTCTGCTCTGAGCTCTTTTGTTTCCTTGCCACTATCCACTTCACTTCTTGCCAGCAGGACCCATTCTCTTGGTTGACTGCAGAAGATCAAACTAGTGCAATGGGGAGCCAGGTCCCCCAGCTAATATTTGGATTTTTTTCAGCTGTTTTGGATCGAAGCTAGTAGTTTTGTAGGACAGTGAACATTGCCATCACCGCAGAAAACCGGAAGGGGTGCCCTGTGTAGTCCCATATGTGCTAGAGAACATGGGTGTCAATAGAGTTAGGTGACTGAGCTTTTAGTAAGAATTGTAAAAGTGCCATTCAAAAATTGTACATGAAGACCATGTGAGGGAGCTGGGGTGGTTTAGCCTGGAGAAGAGAAGGCTCCAGGGAGACATTATAGCAGCCTTCCAGTACCTGAAGAGAACCTACAAGAGAGCTGAAGAAGGACTCTTTGTTAGGAAGTGTAGTGGTAGGTCAAGGGGTAATGGTTTTAAATTAGGAGGGGAGATATAGATTAGATACTGGACAGAAATTCTGTACTGTGGGGGTGGCGAGGCACTGGAACAGGTTGCCCAGGGAAGTTGTGATGCCCCATTCCTGGAAGGGTTTAAGGTCAGGCTGGATGGGAGTTTGAGCAACCTGCTCTAGTGGGAGGTGTCCCACTAGACAGGGGACATGGCACTATGGCAGGGGGGTTGGAACTTGATGATCTTTAAGATCCCTTCCAACTCTAACTGTGCTGTGTGAGAACTTGAGAGAAAGGCATGAAGAAATGGTCAATCTGGGAAGTTTGTAACAATTTTGATTTAGCTTCTAAAGGGAAGGTTCTTAGAACTAATATTACAGAATTGACTTGCATTCAGGGTTGTTCTGTGTCACTTCCAAGTAATTTTTAGAACTGGCCAGAATTTCTCATTTGTTTTTCATGGGAAATATTTCCTCTTGCTTAAATTTCATTTTAGCACAAATTAGAAAAGTGCCAAAATTTCCTTCCAAAAATGTTTCTGAGATATTTCAGGCATTTCTTGAAATATGTTGCTTGGATAGGAATAAGGCATTGACTTTTTAATAAAATGAAACATTTTGATTACTTTCTATCAAAGCATACAATTAAATAACACGTTCCCATGAAACACTTCTGTGCTTTCTGATATATTTCTGGCAGTGTTGACTAGCTCTAGGCATTGCTGAAAAGAACCCTTTACTGTAATTGCTTCTGATTCCTCAGGCTTGCATATATCCCCACCACATAGAATCAAGTGAGGTACCTCCTGGTGTCCATTGAAATCTGATGTTCCACTAGGTCTAGTGACTGCAAAAAAAAAAATTATTCTTCTAAACTTTATCACTGTATATTTAAATGATGGAAAGTATTTATTCTATATATATCTATAAAACATACTCCTTTTACAATATAATTTTTTATCACGGTAGAGAATGTGCAAAGTATGACTCCAAGAACAAATATTGTCATCTTTAGTTTCTCACTGAAGGATAGTTTTTAATGCTACATTTTTGTGTGCTAAGTACTTAATATGGGTAGAGTCTACTGTGTCCTCTTAAAATAGTTCTTCTGATATGTTGACATTTTTACTGTCGAACACATTCCTGAATTTCCTTTATTTAGTCCACAAAGTTACAAGAACCTTTCAGCCACCAGTTGCAATCTCTGAAAGAACAGTTGTTCCAATCTTCAGTTCATCTTTCACAATTTGCTCTAGAGAAAATTGTAGGAATGACTTGTAGCACACCTGCATCTTACAGGATGCTGATATAAACATGTGTCTGGCATAAAGTGTACTAGTAATGGTCTGCAAGTCAGTAGAACCATTTGCATGCTTAGTCAGGCAAGTGCTAGAGACCTTCATTGGACCAAGGCTTAGGAATTTGCCACTGTGCAATAGAGCAGTGTGCAACTTCTTCCTTTCCACTGGGTCATTTATAATTGCTTGTGTACAACCTTTAAATCTTTTACTTCAGTAGATGACATTTGCTATCCTTGTTCATAATCCAGGAGACAAATTTTTTGTCAGATATATACTCTCTTAAGAATGAAAGAAACAGGAAGAAAAGGTCTTTTTCTGTTCTGAAATTGTCTCAGGTATTGTCTTTTGAACTGCTGTAACATATATATGATAAATTACAGAATTTACAAAGCACTGTCCTTTCTTGGTGGCTATTTCGTACATAGCTGACTGTGACCAAATACTGATCAATGAGTAGCTTGTAACAACCCAGAGCTCTGTGCTACTGTGCTGGCCCTGTCCTTCTATTCCTGCACCAAGAATACATATCCCACTGTCCTATTCCTGCAAACTGACTGACAAGAATATTTCCTTTTTCCATCCACAGAAGTGGTAGAGGCTTCTCAGATTCAAAAAGCATCTGAATCATTAGCCTTTATGGTATTAATTTATGCATTGGTGGGTTCAGACTTTATGTTGGGGATGTGCTGTGACATCACTAAAGAGTAGGAACTGACACTAATGTTGCTCAGACCACTCACAATTAACGCACTGAATTTAACTGGTCAATTTACCAGCTTAATCATCCTGATGTAACTACATAGTGCCTGCAGAAAGACTGAGGCTGGCCCATGCCAGCTTGCCATCACCACAGGTATCACTCTATGAATAGGCAAGCTAAGGAAACTATCCAGGCACCTTACCCCTTTAAAGCTCAGTCAAGTGTCTAAACCTGGGTGCTGCAAAAACCCTCATCCTCACCTGTAAATATTTCTCAGAGATGCTCCCAGCTCTCAGCAGATTCAACCAGTACTGGTCACAGAGAGGTCATATTTTCTAAGTTTCTTTGCAAGCAAGGTAGCTATAAATTTTCTTTTGCTGTAGAAATTTAAATTCTGAAATACTCTGGAAATTTAAATTCTGAAATACTCTGAAAATTTAAATTTTATGAGGACAGATTCAGCTACCCAGCATGGACCTCTGATGGTATTTCCTGTGCCTTAGCTTGGCCAAGATATTTGTAGTAGGCTGTCAGGTGTAGCTTGGTATGTGATCTTTGCCCTTGTGGAATGGCATTTGGAGGCGCAAGCAGATGTCACAGAAGGTCTATGTTTGTCAGCTCTATCTTTTCTCTAGTGAATCCACGAGGAGAAGCTCTGGTTGTAATTCCATTCTGTAACAGGCCTGTGGTAGTGCAGGACACTGGCACTAGAAGTGTCCAAGACTGCGTATTGTTTTGCTTTGTGCTCTCCTCCACACCCACAAAATTGGGTTGAATTTGGCAAACAGCAAGTTCAACCTGATGCTTCATGAAGGTAGATGTGATACTGTGCAGGCTCCTGTGTTTGTACTTTAGTATGTGGAGCATATTCAGTGGGAATTGATGTGTATTACATCACTAACAAAAAAACACCAATACAGGAGCAGTTGCATAAATATTGCTACTGTCTGTTAACGAATGCTGAAAAAGTTGCCATAGAACTGTCTGTCACATTTTTTCATGTTTTGTTTGAGATAGGAGCAGTTTGAAGGAGGTACCATTGCTTTAGACCCACAGTTATGGAGTGAGAGCATGAGGAAACAGCTTTGGGCTGATTCACTTGTACACTTATCTGTTAGTATAAAGGTTTGGAGGGCTTTTTTCTGTACTTTGGAATTTCTGTACTTGGAAATATTCAAGATCTGCTGCCTTGGAGGGCCTTGGATTTGCTGTAATTAATGTCCATTTATATCGCCTGTCCACCATGCTCAAAAGTTACCTCTTAAAAGTACAAAGTAGCATGCGAAGTGGTCAGGTTGCATATCTGTTCTTTTTGTCAGTGAATAGAAGTGCCCTTTAAACCTGAAGTCTATTTGTGATCTCATGTTTGCGAATTAGCATGCAGAGCTACACAAGCCTTGTGGAGCCAGTGGGAGGAGCCAGCATTGGGAAAGAGCTGCAGCCGGCGAGGGAGAGAGGGCTAGCTGCAGGAGGAGGGGTACCCAGGAAAAAGAGAATAGAAAGCAGCTTCCAAAAGGGGGGGAAGTGGGAAAGAGAAGGGCAGCAGCAACAGTGGAAGGGTGAAGGTGAAGAGGGGAGAACAGCTGCTTTTCCCCCTCATACCCTGACTGAGTTTTTCTGTGAAATGCCCATGTTTTTTGAGCATATTGATTCTGTGACCCTCTTTAGCTGTTTGAACTCTCTATTGGAAAGAGTCAAATCCAATCCAAATCTGTTTCTGGGGTCTGTATTATTTTGCATTCCCTTGAGGTCTGAAGGAAAGAGAAAAGACAAATGGTGTGATAATCACAGACCAAACAAGAAAAAACCCAAATAGGGGTGAAACAGCCTGGGATAGAGGTCCGATTTTCAGGGACTGCCAATGTGATGGTCAAATTTCTTCACATGTAATTGAAGATGTTATTCAGAGCTCTGCAGTGGTGCAGATAATAAAATGCACTTCTTTGGGAAGTGCAGATAATAAAATGCACTTCTTTGGGAAGTGCAGATAATAAAATGCACTTCTTTGGGATATAGAATTGATTGATTTGTTTCAATCATTGTTTTCAGCAGACCTTTGACAGAACAAGAAAAATCTTGTTCGTTCTAACAAAACTACACAAAGCTGAAGTCTAAAACTGTAAAGGTAGTGTTGAAAAAGACAAGAACAGGGACAATAATTTAAAAAAAAAAACATGTACAATGCCATTAACAAACTTTAGCTCCTTAACTTTTCCCAGGCAGGGTACTTTTCCCAAGCACTTTGTTTAAAATTTGTTTTGGCACCTTCAGGTAGCAAAGATACTCGTGAAGACACACTCACAACAACTTCATTCTTTGCTTTTGATTGTCAAATTGCACGGGTCCTGCAATTTGTACAGGTGAAGGGCTTTCTCCACCTTAAGTCCGAGTCCTTAGATCCCACAGCTGTATTATAGTACAAGCCTGTGCGGAACAACTACTTGGGGATGGCCACTTCAGCTCGGGTACCTCAGTACTGCCATGAACTGCCTGACTGATCCAGAGAGGCGTGAACTCCTGTGGAACTAAAGTACGCTGGCACAGCACAACTGTTCCAGTGTGAGCACAGTGTCAATAACGTAGCGTTTCTTGGAGAGAGGGACAGTCGACAGAAACTGTAGTAACTCGGAAAGGGAAATGAATGTCGGTTTAATTGGCTATTTAATGACTATCTGTTTTCTTCTTCTTCTTTTTCCTCCTCTTCCCTTTTTTAATCCAAACAGAAAGGTTAATCTAACTATACATTTAAGGCTTTTAAAGGCTCCATTACAAGACTTATTATGCTAAAAGAAACATACCTGGCATGCTGCAGTTTTCTAAATGTATCAGCGATGCATGTAATGATTCACTTAAACCATCATGGTCAGAATTCTTTTACATTATTTCTATGTAAATGGGATGCTTCACAATTACTATAATATGTGTGAAATTCCACTTATTATTTCTTTTAACATGGAAACTTTTATCACTTAACTTCAACTCACTGGACAGAATATTTGAACCATTTGCAGTCATTAGAGCATTTTTGTTTGGTCAAAACCCTTGTGGGATTATACTTTGGAAAAATAGCATGAATTACATTCAATGCAACTGAATGGCAATTTTAAATATATAAGGGGCATCAGGAGTGCTCATCATTATACTTAGAATTCAACATTATATTTTATCTGTTATGGACTTATTTTTACATTTGCGTCTTTTATCTTCAAGAGACTTATTTCAGCATGTAACGTTAAAAAAGCCATAATCCATATAGAAAAGGTGATCTGGTGAAGTACATCTACTTTTTTTATGTTCTGGAGGGGCAATTTAAAAGACTAGCTGGATTCGCAAGGTTTTCCGTACCTTACTAGTCAGAAAGACGTTTTCCTGCATGTAGGAATCACTGGGTGAGCTGGTACAGCAGGAAGGCTCCTCAAGTAAAGCTGATGATGATGTTCTCTCCTAGTCTTCAGAGTTGGCACTTGGTCTCTCAAAACTTTAGAAGATTTCCAAAAGTCTCAATCCACATCAGGACAAAGAAGGGAGAAGATAAAGACTCCAGAGCAGCCTCATAATCCAGACAATTAGTGGAACTGTAGGAACCTCTGTTTTGAAAGGTCATCTTTTCCATTCTCCCACAGACATACTAGACTGTCTTGTTGGCTGTAAGGTTTTCTGAGTAGATCTCTCTGGTTACAGCTATTTATTGGGAACAGGGGCTTCAAGTTCTGATGCCTTGAGATTCCACTAACAACCTACCTCAAGGTAATATTACTAACAGACTTTCGAAGAGCCCTACAATTTTGGCCCTAGAGAGTGGAATAGCCAAGAGGTTTTGCAGGAGATGATGCAGTTTTGTGTCTTCCATCGTCTTCCAGTTTCGTGTCTTCCAGACTTCCAAATGAGTCTTTCACTGATTTTCACCTGTTCCAGGGACCTTTCCTTAAAGTTTTTTTTTCTCTCATCTTCCAAACCAAGTACATTGACATGCCATTTTGGAAGAACTAACATTTTCTCTCTCTGCTTCTTCTGGATTTAAGACTTCTCAAACTTTCTATTTTTACCGCAGCTGATAACATTTTTCCAAAAACAATGTGAACTGAAATTAGTGATTCTTTTTTTCTCTGTCATGTGAAGATGCCATGTTTAAGACAAACTAATGAAACAGATTTTGATCTCACTGCTCTTGCTTTTACTACAGTAAACACAGTGAAGCTCTCTTTTTTTTTTAATTTGCATAAAAATACCTCCAGTTAAAAATATACATTCTGATTCCAAGAAGTGCTCCAACCATTACACCACTGCTCTTCCACCATTCATTTTCAGAAATGATTCTACTTGAGCTCACATAGCTGTGTGCCTTTCATTTCAGCACCAAAACACAGGATACACTTTAAAAACACAGTCTTTTACAGGAAAGGTGAATAATCATACCCTGGGCTCTGGCATGGGGGTCATGGTGTGCCAAGTTCTTTTCTTTGACGCTCAAACCTCTATGACTAGGCAAGAAATCTTTGCCTCAGTTTCCTTTAAAACAAAGGCATTATAGAAGGTGATAAAAGCTTTCTTTCCTTTTGACATGACAGGTATCAGGCAATAATTTTCCTTCTATTATTTAGACATTTCTTTGCTTCTCTAAAATACAGATACAGACAGTGAAAAGTAAGCTTAACGTAATTAGCATAGGGTTTTTTCTTTATTTCAAATAGAAAAAAAATATTTTATTTGAAATTGTATTTGCAATATAATTTGGGGGTCATTTTATTAAGTGGTTTGGAGGAAATATATTGAATTTTCTAGTTTGTTTTTTTGTATATTTCAATTTAACTTAATGAATATCTGTAATACATAAACAAATAAACATAAACATAAACAAATGTCTATAGGTACATATGTTGCACATACCAAATATTTTAAGTGCAATTTTTTAAATATGCATTTAAAGTTTACTTTGCTAATAAAATCCAGAATAGATTAAGTAAAATATTTTTTTAAGATGTCCCCTACCACTCCTACACCTTAGCTGCTATGAGAGTTTATGGCATTATTTTAGATATACATATACACATTTTTAAATGAACTATTTTTCCAAACATTTGCTTTCTATATTCACTATGTTCTTACCTCACTCGTTAAAATGCAGAATGAGAGCTCACTAAAAATTTCACTTTTGAAACTAAGCTACCTGGGAAATGCCACGTAGTATATCTCCCTGCAATACAATTATCAGCTATTTAAATAGATATAGTTAACAGCAAAGACTCAAGTTTCATCATAACTCATACTGGAATTAATGGTTCTGCTCACAGACATTGGTTTGGAGGACAGAGACTGAACAGCGCTGTTACAGAGAATAAGCCACTGGCAAGTCAAGCAATTCACTGAGGACAGAATGATTAGCCACAAGGAGCACTTACAATGTGCACTGGTAATTTAGGTAATTGTATTGTAGGGTTTGTAGACCCGTGAATTACAGAGATCTTTTTAAAAATATATATTGTGCAATTTGGACATATCCTGAGGCAGACACCAGGATGAATCAGCTATCAAGTGATTCAGACAAGGTAAAGCATCACTGATGTATAGTATTTGGAAAAACATATAGAAGGTAGCATGCAATAAAACTGTAGCATATACATATATCATAAGAACTACTTCACTAGGATGTTAGGTATTTAGAGACCCCCAATGACACACATTTCCTGCAGAAAATTAAAAGCAAAACAAAAAGAGGGGGGAAACATTAAGAGGGAGGTGGTTTCATTGGAATACAATGTTATATTGATTTATGTTATCATTTTTAAATATATGATACAGTCACACCTAACCTAGAAAAAAAAAATCCTTATATTTATTTCCTTTTTCGCACTGCATATTTTCAAAGACCTCCTATAGTTAACATTATAATATAGTTAGTTGCGACAAATAATCTGCACTGATTATAGGAAAACTGTCAGTGTCTGTTCAAGGTCTGAAAAGGCTGCAGCAAATAGCTTTTCTCTTTGCCATGGAGACTGGGGTCTGTTTTTACGGTTACTCTGGTAACCAAAGCCTTTCTGGTGCTAGTCCTTTTCAGTTACTTTAGCTATTAAACCCTCTGGTTGAGACAAAAGGAAGGCGGTATGCAGACACTTCCCTATAAAGCAAATCTCAGGGTTAAAATTGAGCAAAACTTGTAATAAAAGAAATAAAAGCCGCTTCTAATCAGCTGGTTACATTGTGGCTGTGAGGTGTTTGTGTGCTTGCCTGCATATGGGAAGCTAGGGTATGGTATGTTTGAATTTTAATCTGATTATTACAGGACTAGAAAATGGATTAGGCATCTTCAGTGCTGTTTCAGAGAACATGGTCTCTTAAACCTGTGACCCTCACTGTGCAAAAGGCATCAGTTTTCAAAGTTATCAGTCAGAGAGAGGATTTTTTTTAAGGTGAGGATTCTGACGTTGCTTAGGGTGACTGTTACTAAAATAATTGTAAGTAGAGATTACAGAATGCTGCCCCCAAAGTCCTGGGTTTGTTATGTGCTATTAATGAACCTTCACAGGGACTGGGGTGCTTCAGAAAACAAAGCCCCCAAAAAAGGATGCTGGTCTGAAAGCTTATTATCATCACGATAATAAAATACCCAATTCAGCCATCAGTTTCATGAATTTGATTACGGAAGATTGGCAACAGCAACAACAAAAAGATAGAAGGCTGAGTAGTAAAATGTTTAACAGCTAAGATGGTAGCAAGCGTCACTTCTGCTTGGAATCAGTAAGTGTAGGCAGGCTCCCAAATGATCTTGTTTTTCAAAATAGTAATGTTTTCACCTTAGGTAAAGGCTTATTATGGCAAGCTTTTACCCTCCCTACACATTTTGGTTTGAGCTTTCTCCTCCGAATAAAGAGGATTTTTCACTCTGGAAGAAACAGCAGACTAAATAGACCACAAATAATATGCTTCACAACTGAACAATCCATTCTTGCTTTAACATGGTCAAACTAAGTAACTCTAAACACTGCAATACCCATGGTGATAAACCACTTTTGAGCTGCAAAGTATTCAATTATTTTTCATTTGAACTATTAAATGTGTCACACAGAAATTCCCCATTGCTGTTTTCACCCACATAGATTACCATGTTTAAAAAAAAAGAACAACTTTGTCCTATCAGAAGAGAGTTCAAACTAAAACACTGCAGAATATAGCAACTAAATTAAGATCAATTGGTGTTTGTTAAGAGAGGAAAGCACCTGCAGTATTCAAAAAACTAAAGTATCTGTTCATCCATAAATTAAGTGCAGGATCAGAATACTGGACTGATTTCAGTTTAATCAGATTTGTGCATTTCAATGCTCATTGAAATGTATAGGCATAATATTAAAGTTGTAAACACGGGGTTTTCTGAGGCCACTGTTTGATGTGAGCATCACTGCTAGGACGGGCAAGAACTAATTCCCGATACCAGGTGTGCAAATGATAACCAGATGTTTCCATGCTAAGAAAAAATATATTGAAAAACCCTTTTTGTTTTGTTTTCTGGAGAAGGCAGGTGTTCAAAGGAGATGGGGAGAAATATATGTCTCTGAAATCGCTGGAATCAGAAGGAAGTTGACTTTTGCTGAATATGCTGTAATTGAAAATGAACTTATGGATATACATGCTGAAAATGGATCCTGTCATTTAACCTGGTTTTGCAGTATGTTTCCAGAATTAGTGGGTTCAGGTGAAACTTTTGGTCGAATTCATCCCCAGCCTTTCTGCCACCTCTGATATTTTTCTGTTTTCAAAGAACTGGATATTATTTCTGGTAAAACCTTGATCTTGCATATTCATACGCGTGGAAAAATCCAGACTTGTAAATTAGGCGAAATGGTGTATGACGGGTATCTGACAAACAGTGATATGCAATCATTGAGCTAAGCACAGCAAGCTCTTGGCACAAGAAGATATTATCACCATGTTTGTCACTACCCTTTCTTACTGATTTCTTGTGTTGATACTTTATGTCACAGTGCATGCTTCTACCGCAACCTCTCTTTCATACCCATATTCAGCAAAACCCAGCAGAAGTGGCATCAGGTGGGGTATTTGGGCTTCATGCCCCCTTCAGGTCCCTCACAGGGTGGGAACACTCTCATGAGCCAGAAAATCAGCTTTCTCTTTACTTGAGCTGGCAGGTAAAATGGAGGTCAGGCTCTGACTTGCTAGCTTTGGCTTCCCATTCCTACACCCAGCAACGATGCCACTATAACTCCCTTGCAAATCAATTACCCGTGACTAATGCTGTGGGCAGTCCTGTCTTTTGTGGGAATCCTGCCTAGGTTCACAGGTGAGGATTTGCTTGCAAAGCACTGCATGAAACACATCTGCCCAGTTCCTCATACCCCTGCTGTGCAGGGCCAGGCACAGAGACCTGCAAACTATTGGTTTTGCCCTTTCTGCAGAGGGAGACAGAGATCCTTACTGCAGTTCTTCAAGACATTTTGCCTATAGGTAAAAAAAGTCATTATTTCCATTTTACAGGAGAGAAAGCTGAGATTGAGGTTGAGTGACACCTAAGACTAGAATTTAAACATGAGTGCTGGGATCCTAACCCTGCATTGAACTGAAAACTTCAGAGCAAAGGGCTTAGACAAAACTCTCAGCTCCACTTGAGACACATTAATCTGGGGTAAAAGCATTTTTGAAGTAGAGCAAAGCAGTTCAGATTGAACTGAAAACCTATTTTTCTGTCCTAGTGCACACCACATAGTTCAGATGATGCCTAAACTGAAACCAGAAGATACGGTCATCTAACCCCCAGGTCAACAAGGCCAATTGCCCTGTCCTGTACTTGGGTCACAACAACCCCATGCAGCACTAGAGGCCTGGGGAAGATTAACTGAAGAGCTGCTTGGCAGAAAAGGACCTGGGGATGTTGGTTGACTGTCAGCTGGACACGAGCCAGCAGTGTGCCCAGGTGTCCAAGAAGGCCAACAGCATCCTGTCCTATATGAGGAACAGTGTGGTGAACAGGACTCAGGAGGTGATCATACCCCTGTACTCAGCACTGGTGAGGTACCACCTGAAGTACTGTGTCCCCTTAGCACAAAAAAACCCAACCAAACCATTAAGGTGCTGGAGCAGGTCCAGAGAAGGGCAATGAAGCTGGTGAGGGGTCTGGAGAGTAAGCCTTATGAGGAGTGGTTCAGGGAGCTGGGGTTGTTCAGCTTGGGGGAGAGGAGACTGAGGGAAAACCTTATCACTCTCTACAACTACCTGAAAGGGGGGCATAGGGAGGTGGGAGTCGGTCATTTCTCCCAAGTAACAAGCAATAGGACAAGAAGAAATGGCCTCAAATTGCGCCAGGGGAGGTTCAGATTGGATATTAGGAGAAATATTTACACTGAAAGGATGATTAAGCATTGGAATGGGCTGCCCAGGGAAACGTTTGAGGCACTATCCCTGAAGGTATTCTAAAGAGAAGTTGACATAGCGCTTAGAGACATGGTTTAATGATAGGGTGGTTTTTCTCATCAAAATTAGGTTGATGGTTGGACTAAATGATCTTAAAGGTTCCCTCCATCCTAGCCAATTCTGTGATTCTATGATTCTATGATATACAGGTAAATGAAGAGGATTTATTGCTTTTGCACAGAGGTACTCATGGAGAGAATGGCCTGAAGTGGCACACTCATCTCTGGTGAATGAGCAAAAGCTTCATAAGCATCTTTGCTCAGTGCATACTTGGAATGGTCATCCCAAGATAAGATGCTCTATCATACTGATTTCATATCATCTTTGAAATTTACTTTTGTCAAGCAAAAACTGGAGGTCTATGCTTCCCAAACCTTTTGCACTGGCTCAGGACTGTGCACTATTGGCCTTAAGGATGATCTGCGGCAAAGCTGCCAAGAGCCTTCTAGCCCTGCTCTTCTTTTGTAAGATTAAAAGCCATGGGGCAGAAGTACTTGACCTTCTGCGGCTTGTGGAAGTGCAGGGATTTGTGGAGAGTGATGGAGAGTAAGCTTTGGGCTGCAGGATTTTAGAGAGAACATCTTTTGAATTGAATGTGTGATGTCTGAGATGTGTGGAGATGGTCGTGAAAACAGAAAAAAATGCTGTCACTTGTGGAAAAGAATGTTAACAATGGCTCAGTACAGTGACAAGCTGCTGTATATGTTTTCCACTTTATATGGTCTTCCACAACTGAGTAGGTACTGTGTCCTTACACTGTTGCACAAGACAGCTGGGGAAATTGGCCCACACTTTTCGATCATTTCTTGGCTGTACCAAATAATCTCTTGTGCTACACAGTGATCAGCAATGCAAATATAGAGTCGTTTCAAGGAAGGCATGTCCATGTAAAAGTGCATTTCACAAGGAACTATGTGTAATTTTCACCCTGTGTAAGTGCAGACAACTTATATAAAACATCTTTATAACAGTGTCATAAATAAAGTGGCATGCTAAAGTATGATTTAACACTTATAAAATCAGAGCCTTGAAGATATTTGCCTGAGTTACCTTGCACTGGTTTGAAAGTCATGAAGCATAATTCCTGAACCTGCTACCATGTGGAAATAGACAAATCATTTGACTACTACAATCTACACTTACCTCTCCATAACTGAAAAAAAAAATATTTAGGTCCAAGTTTTGTCAAACCCAATGTGCAGAATAAATCAGAAGTGGAATTTTTACAATTAAAACTTTTTTTTTTAGTAGATTTATTCAAATGAACAGGAGCTTTGCACATATAGGTAGTGCTTAGAACCCTTATTTTCAAGTTAACAAGAAGCACTCAGCAGCAAAGATATGACTGGAAGACCCATTTCTCTGGCTGACAATCTTGTGGCCTTGCTTCGGGTGCCTAAACCGAGGCAGCCAGAAGCACTTCAGGCAACTCAGTTTGTCTGAGCCATCCTTATGCTGCCATCAGGTACAACGCAGGAGATATGGAAAACAAACACTGCTCTTGACTGATTGCTGGAAGCCAGGCTGGAGACCCTCACCCATCTCAGACACAGTAGTGGCTTGTTTGGGCAAGTAAGGCAATTAAGTTTGCCTATTTGGGCAAATAAATCACACCTGCAGTTAATCAGCAGGAACAATCCCCATGGCTCTTACAGGAAGATAATCTCATGTAGCTCAGAGGTTTTTTTCTGTAAGAACCGATGACAACGGAGTCCAAAGAACATCCTCACTGAACTTGTTTGTCCAAACATCCTGGAAATATTGTTTCAGGAAAAAATAAAAAATACATATTTACATTAGGAAAAAAGTATATATAACTTTGTTCTAGTTTCAAGGAAACTGACTTTCACCTTCTCTCCTTCAAAACCAAAATAAAACAAAAGCAACCTAAACCTAATTTCTTTTTAAACATTTTATGCCACTTTCATAGTGAATTACATGAAGCTTTCCTGAGAAGCAACCCTGTCAGTAAGCGTGTGACTGCACATTAGTACATTGAAATCAGGACATTAAAACAGTTATGACAGGTTTCAATATAGCATGGACTGAAATATCATTTAGATATTTTTAGTTTCTACACTACCTGGAAAAGAAACTCTTTCACTTTTAGATGTTAATTTTAGACTTTTTTCTATATCATTAACCATTCCAAGGGTCACACAGTTGCTAAAGTTACTTCTTAAATTGTTCATGTTACCTTGCAAATTTTTAATTCACCATCTCCCAGCCATGGCCCCAGCCTGACAGACAGCTTCATCACAAGCGTTGTAATTGTTTTTTCTTTTTCACAGCCCCTGAATGCTAGAGCTGTATGACTGTATGAGGTTCTCAAGTTCGCATCAAAACAATACTTTTTCTGCCTTCCATTTGCATAACATATTTCAAAAAATGCCATTTAAGCATGACAGAGATTTACAAACAATACACGTGAATTAAAACTGATGGAATTCTACTTTTCCAAAGCCTTCTCAGGGTTTTATAGACGGTCATGTTTGTATCAGCCTTGAGTTTGATCTTGCCTGCTGTTGAGAATTTGTTCCCTGCTGTACATACTTTAGGGCTTTATCCAAGCTTGTGTTAGTCAACTGAGGGAGAAACTTTCTGCATAGTCTAAATTTTCATTGTGAAACAGAAGACTGTGTTTCCTTGAGAGGTTTCATATAGCTGAAGACAGATCTGTTCTCAGTTTGCTGGTGCAGATGGCAGAGGCAGCTCCTGGTGGGATGTGGGCAATAATGTCTCAGCTGGAAAGCTAGCGTGCATCCCTCACACCACATCCAGTACCTCTCTCCCCAAAATTGCCAGCTAATGTAATGTGACTGAGTAATTGAGCAGAAGCTGATACCACAGAAAAAACTGGGCACCTCTGATGTGCAGGAGAGCATGACCATGAACGTGTGCATCAAGGCAAAGGGATCTGAGTCATAAAATACATTTCCAAGATATGACACATCTGCTTAAGTTAAAGAAAGATTTAAGAAGCACTCCTACCACTGAAATTTTCTTTGCAGGTTGACACTGAAGACAGGACTAGCTTCATGTACCTTCTTTGACTTCTGGGAACATGTTGCTAAATTTATGGTAGGGGGCAATATTAATTTCTCATAAATTTCTTTTTACTCTGTTTTTTTCTTGAATAAATAGCTATTTACTAGTTAAGCATATTAGTAATCTTTGACCAGTGTACTCTAACGCGGTCTTCAAGATTATTGTTTTCCATTCCATATCAGTGTTTATAGGACATTCAACAACAAATACTCTTTGGCCAAGACAGCATGATGACTTTGTTGGAGCCACACATAAATTCTTACTTCAGCAATTGTAAATCTTTATTAAACAAGTTATTCAAATCCTCAATTTTCATACATGTTCCAAATGTTATAGAGCCAAAATCCACGCAAAGGATTGATGTAGTTTTGATTTATTGAGCCACCTATACCTGTGCCTAATTTTACCACAGGATAGTTACCCGGACCCTTACAGAACTCAAGCTTAAGTTTTCTAGGCATCAGAACAAAGTTATTTTACTGTAACCTTTTTAGGCACAAATAACTCAAATTTTGCGCAAGTCAGGAGTCAGCACTACTACTATTACTCCTGTCAAGGACCAGGTCAGCCCACAAGATATATTGGCAAAGCTACTTTTGATCTACAGATACAATACAGGTATTGTAATAAGGGTAGCAGTCCGTATTTTTGTGAAGAAATGGCTTATCAGTTTGATTGTTATTTTGAGCTTTGAATTTTGGTTGATCATTATTTCTGCCGGCAACCAGCTCAGCCTTTCAGAAGGTGTGTGATATAATGGTTTTGACTCATGTTTTTTTTCTTAGTGCTTTCAGTAATTGAATGTTTAGAGAACAAGTGTTTATTTCATGAGCCTTTTTCCTCAGTTAATTTTTAATACTAACTTAAATCTAAAATATAATTTATGCAGTTGTTTTGTATTAGTAAAAGTACTAAACATTCTTCTGGAAGCATTTGTGCTAAGACTCTAAGAAAAAGATAATGTAAGAGATCTCTTACTTCAGTATCATATTCTATAACACAGCGCTATCTGGAGTAATATGACTATTCAGAAATGGTCATATTTCTGACCAGACATAGGAAGCAGACATAGTTTGTAGAGCTTTTACTTTTAAGCATCACTCTATATTGTCATGTTTAAAATCTCTAAATTATATTAGGAAATATATTGCTGTGAAGGAAAAATATTGAATGTTGCAAATCTAACAAAGTTAATCTGTATACTTGAATGAAGTATTGATAAAAAGAAATAAAACATTTTATTCCAGGAATGATAATAAGTGTATATTTCTATATTGTCTAATCTGTTACTTCAGTGAAATGGCTTTAGCACTTAGAAAGTATCTGAGTTAATAGTTCTGTAAACTTACTTTTTATCATTTAAATTCTTTGGATCATATGCAATTAGATTTTTTGTTAGATTTTAATTGTTTGCTCTTGATAGACTGTTTCTATAACTTGCTTATTACTTTAAGAAAAAATATAGGGCTCCTTTTAAGTCAAGGTTAATACAAACCACTGATAGCTTTTTATTTCCGAATTAACAGAACAGGTACATATATATCACAACATGAAATAAAATAACTCCATAAGCATCAAATGGGGAAATATCTATTTGTTGTCACTGATGTTGGTTAGAAGGCTTACACATGGTGACTCTGTCTTCTAATATAGAATTTTAACAGGTATTTATGTACCCAACTATTTCATCATGTTTCATCTCACTTCTCTTCCTTTTGCCAAACCTGATTTATCACTAGTCATTTCTAAGAACTTTTTTTTTTTTTTTTATGAACGGTTATCACTTCTAAAAAGTCTCTGGAAAGAGGAAGCCAGATACTTTCTTAAAAATGTTTCATTCCATTCACAGTAGACCTTTGCAAAATGCCTAGTACCTCCTCTTGGGAATGGACCACCATCAGTACCTGTTGGTACCATAAAATCAATCCAAGTAGTTTTATGAGGAGGGTCTCTTGAGTATGCTCCACATCTTTGGCTGGAGCCCCCTTTTCTGGATAGATCTTCTGCACTGAGATTCAAGTCTGAAGCCTGAAATGTCATGGGCATTTCCCTTGGTCTGTTCACCTAGTGCCAGGTTTCATTATTCCAAAGCCCCATGTTATTTTGTTCATTTGTTTGTTTTCCAGCAATGTAAAATACTTCAGCTGCATCCTCCAAAGAGCTGCACTTCAGAAGATCTGCCACTTTGTGCAAAGAAAGAAAAAAAACATGTTAAAACCCCCTAGCCATTGGAGAAATGCTTCGGCTATATATGCTTGTTTTTGTTTAGGTGACCTATATGATGTTGCATGTTGTCCTTTCCAAGAGGACAAAGAGCTTCCTAAATGCTGGTGCCACTTATGGCACTATAGGGTTATGTCTGTTGTGTGTATACATGCACACACACTCTCACATACGCCGAAGAGAGGAAGTAATTTTATTTTACACAAATCAGCTACTTAAAGTAAATTGAGATATATAGAATTTACCAATGAAATGAGTGATTTGATGTGAATAAAAGAGGTGGTGTGTTGTAAATCAGTACTGACAGCCAAATGGGAAAAATTGACAGAGCACTGTAATCACTCCCAACATCCACTGAAGTTATTGATCCAGAACCTCTATAATCCCCTTCACATAACACAAGCAATTTCATATAATACCTGTAATAACAGTGCATTCAAACTCAAGTAGCCATCAGAAGCTTTGTATCTAATGGTGAAGCAGGCCTCTGCTGAGTAAGTGTAACAACTAGCGCACAAAAACGCCGATGACTCTCGCCTTTCATAGGTAACGGTCTGCGATAAGAGCTAGTTCAGAAGATAAACAGTTCCTAACGCCAAGGAAAATGAGCTATTAATTGCCCACTCGCTAAATACGTCTTAAAGGCCTAAAGCCCCGGGTCCAAAATGGGGAGAATGTAAGCAGGATTTGGGGACTGATAACACCCCGGGTGCTATCCACGCGGCAGCTATCTGATGTTAATTACAAGAGGGGAAGGAGAGCTGAGAGGTATTTAGCTGCCGGGTCATTACATCCTTCCCAGGTGTTTTTCCCATGAAATGTTCCACCAGTTTTACAAGCTCCTTCTCCGGCTGATGGATTATTCCACCGCCTTATCAAAGCTTTGCCAGCTCCTCATTAATATATAGAGTGAGCGGCGCGGTTCTATATATCATTGTCTTCTTCTCGGGGAGGGCTAATCAGTCAGGCATTATCAGCCCGTCAGCAGAAGGCAGGCAATCAGGCCTGACAGCGGAGAATCATGGGAGAGCAGGGAAGGTTAAATGAGGCTGACAGTTGTGATAATGATGATTATACTATAAATTAAGATATGATGATAAAGGAGAATAAAAGACACAATCTGAAGCAATATTTGGTTTAACATGTCTCTCTTTTTCGGTACTGTTAAATGGCCATAACATTTATCACGCCGAACAAGAATGGACATTTAACTACCATGATAAAATAGGACAGCATCAGATTGAAAACCCAACAAGTTGTGATTATTGTGTCAGGCACTTTTCCACTGGTTGAAAAAACTGGAGATAGAGCATATGTTATAATCATTCATGCATTATTCTGCAGAATGAAAAGAAAATAGATCCATTTTAGAAATGTCTCCCAGACTTCTAGATTAAAAAAAAAAAAATCCAAAAGGAAAAAAATTAATATATTCTCCTGCTTCCAAGATCATTTTTATCAATGAAACTATAGGAAGTTATCCTCCCCGCCACCTCCCCATAATGAATGCACGTATTTATTAGGAACTGATTTGGAGAATTTGTAACTGTTTTGCTGTCAGTCTCTTATTAGGCAAAACACTGTAAATGAAATTACAGAACATCAACACGTCAGTTTTAAAGATCGCTTTCTTGTCAATGGGTAAAAATAAGCAGGTTCACACAGGTGACATCAAATAAGAATTGACATGGTTTGACTGTGGGAATACATATGAAACTGTGCAAATTTGTACAACTATTTGGTTGCTTGCCTAGGTGAATGGATGATATATGTATCATTTGTTTATGGTGGATTTGTTTAGGGTACTTAGTAACCTCAAATAAATATGAGAATGTGAGAAATGAGAATGATGTTGATTAGCACAAATTATGCAGTGTCCCAGACCCCATACATCTACATGCTGGAAGTCAGGACAGCCAGCCCAGGCTGAGAAGAGACCACTCTGTGCATGGGTATGTTCGCCATGCACTGAAAAGAAGGAAAAGGTTGTAAGGCAAAGTGTAAGGCCTGCTTTTTGGAAAACCACACATTTTAGAATAAGTTGAATCCAAATGTCCTGTATGTCTGCAAATAACCACTCTGCTTCCTGCAGATTTGCTGAAGAAATCATTGCTTATATACAGAGAAATCTTTGTTTAATACAAAAGTTTACGATTTGCACAAGTATATAGTTTCTGCGTCCATAGAGCTGGCCATGCTCCTATCACAATGGCAAAACCTCAGGCTGAGCTGATGGTGTAAAGCTATACACGTAATAATTGTTTTGTACATAAATACCTGAGTGTATTTTTGTATAATACATTCTCATGGCATGCATCTCTGTCTTTGATACACTTGCAAGTCCATCACTTGCCAAATATGTGCATGGAGATAGTGATTTGATAAATCACTATTATTTGGTTGCTACCTGATCTGTGTAAATGGAGCTTTTGTGTTAAAGGCAGAAGGAGAAATAAACTTCAATTAGTGTATGCTATATTAAAGTGACTGCAGGAGAGAGAAACAAAGAGTTTAAAAGTTCACAGCTTTATTTCCTCCATCTCTCCTTTATCACTTCAGATTGGGAAATATTCTCAGTATAAAAGCTGATTATTAATTGTAGAAGTGGTAGGGATGACTGTGCAAGTCACAGACACAATGATTTGCTTTCTAAATTAAACAAAGTTAGTACATATCAAGCCTCCTATGAAACACGACTTCTCTGGAAGCTGCTCAGACACTACGGTGATGGCAGTCACTTAAGTGCCCTAGACAAACAGAAATCTTTGCTGTGATTATAGTGATTACCTTTTCCGCAGTGACTGACTCAATGGAAATAAAACCAGAGCTATTTTGTAGTAGGTGAAAAAAAACCCCAACAAAAAAACCAAACCACAGCCAAAAAAAAAAAAAGACACCTTGAGATGACTGCTGTAGTATTGTTTTTCACTGGAAATGGCCTATTGTCTAATGCACTTTAGAACAGTATTTTTATTATTTGATCAGTTTGATTTACCAGAGTAGTGAAAATTGCACAGGTTCCTCTCATACAGATGTAAAGCCAGGAACACCGACGAGTTTATAAACCTGACAGTCTGTAATGGAAATGCTTATGCAACCAGCACTCCCTGGCTGTGCAGTCTGCTCTTCATAAAAACCCTAAGATATTCATTATAAGAGGACGAGGCAAGAGCGTGGCAAAATACAAAGAAAGAAATGTGATCAAATGGAGTATCCTAATGCAGCAGCCTATGATTTATTTGTGTTTCTTTCCTGTAATGATACACAGCACTTTGCCTTGTTTCAATTTGAAATATGTTATTGCATTGGCATAAAATCACTAGAGTTCTTCGTGAAGATAGGGATTTTGTTTTGCTATTTATCCTCCCTAAGATCAGGGTTTTATTAAAGGAGCAACGCTGCTTCAGAGACTTTCTCGCTAGCTTGTTCCATCAATTCAAGTGCATGCTGGAGATGTATTCTCAGGACTTCAGTCCAATAAACCAGCAGGCTTTAGTGAGCTAATATATTTCTGCTAAGAGGCAGAGAGGGGATAAGCCTGGTGCAATCAGGAAAGAGGGAGGAGACCAGTGCAAAGATTATGACTTCCTATTTTAGGGAGATCCACTGTTAGAGTCAAGGCACAGTGCAGGAGCAGATTCAACTTGTGTTCTTAGAAAATGGTGGTAAAACACAGCATCTCTCCCCTTCCCACCCCAGCTAATCTGAAAATAAAACAAAGTTATTAGGTGGATTGTTTGAGAACGTGTGTTAAAAAACCAAGTTGTTTTCCAAGCCTTTATACATTTGCTGAGTTGTGGAGCTCGTAACATCTGTTTGGATAAATATCACTTTATGGGGTCAGAATTCCCACATAGGCAGTGACCAAGCTGAGATTCAGGTCAAGGCAGATCAGGAGAAACTGCAAATTGCTTAGGGGGAAATGGTAACTCCACTGAATTTGGTTGGGATTTTGTGATTAAGTGTGGTGCAGTTAGGATTTCTTCAGGGAAGATTATAACAGATGCAGACCCACATCGTTGGTGCCTGGATACTAAGGTTCAAGAAGAGGGATCCTTTGTCTTCCTTCCAACTTCTTCTTTCTTTTCTTGCCCCTCCCAACTCCCCCCCCTAACGGTCCAAGCACACAGAGCTTACCCCCACAGTAGATGGCCACCGCTAATGCCAGCCAAGTCTGAAATGCTTAGCTGAGACTCATTAGTCGTGTTATAAAAACGCAATTGGAAGTGTGGTTTATCATTTGGAGGTAAGGTTCTAATTTTGGCACATAGGAGGCTGCAGTCAGGAAAATATCTTGTTCCTTATTCCATTTTATTAACTTTGTTTTGTTCGCTTGAGCCTAGTACTGTGTTAGACTTTGAATAATCACAGCTGTACAGGTAGCTCCAGTGGAGTGAATGAGAGGCTTTTTCAAGGGCTCTGCTCCCTGCAGAAATGATTTGTACCTCTGCCTGATTGTCACTAACAGAAAATGAGAAATAGGAACATTCAATGCAAAGTAATGTGTTCTGTACAATTACTGGATTAATAATTTTATTCCATTACTGTGTGGGGAGAGAGGACATCAGGTTGAAGATCTGCAATTCTAGTATATTTCTAAGCGTCCTGTTAAGAGAGTGAGCAAGGGTCAGGAAACTTAATTATGCCATAACTAGATAGAAATTGCCAAGTGATAAAAAGAAACATCCAGCCAGATTCAGCAGGAAATTACAGCTTTAATAATATAGCATAATGCCTACTTCTATACAATTATTGGAGAGACCCTGAATGATTTTAAATAACAGGCTTGGTTTTCCAGTAACGACAGGGGAAAAAAAATCTGAAAATGCCATTTTGCTGTAAATATTTTTCTGAGGTTTTGGGGCTATTTTTTTTTTTTTAAAGATTAAATTATTAAAAATCACATATTTACTCTTGGTAATGTGAAAATGAAATAATTCTGAAGCGAGAGAAAGGTTATATTTAAAGGGGAATTTATATTTGTGGAAATTAAGCCTGTGGAATCATAGTTTTGGTCTATTGTGCTTCTGTATTGTATGTGTAATTTTGACATGAAAAAAGCAAAGCGCACTGAAATTTATATGAAAATCTTAGGACTGCGTGGTTTTGTTTTACGATCCCAGTTTTTTCCACACTGTGACCGTGCTTGTGTCCAATATCTCCCCGGATGATATTATTTCAGTAAAATGCTTATGAACAGATTAAAGATGCACTTGCATACTGATCCAGGATTTCCTTATAATCTTGTCGTTTTTACAAAAGATTAAAAAAAATACTATTTTAGCATAAACAAAACTCTTCATCTTAATGAGAAACAGCTCTTTTTTTTTTTTTTTTCCCTTCTTCTCCCAGATGAAATAGGATATTTTAAGTATTAAACTCTTATCACCTTCGTAAACACTGCATGTGATATTAAGGCCTTTTGCAATATACGTGCACGTGTTTGTCCATTTATTTCTAATGTAAGAAGGAAAAGTCATTTCTGGTGCTAACCCAGGAGAGCCCAGCATTTCATTTTGTATTCTGAGGATGCAGATTAATCAACCTGACTCTCTTACCCAGGGCTAGCCATTCTGCCTAGAAATCTGCATATCTGCATATTACTGTTCTTCCCTGAATTTAATTTCCTACAGGAGCTGATATTAATCACCCTGTTTAACAGAGGGGATTTGGGGTCTATACAAATATGACATTTTTTATGGAAGTTGTAGAATATTTTCTCCTTTTTCATTATTATTTAAAGAGACAATAGCATGGTGCTTTAAAGCAAACCATAGGAGATTATTTTTGTTTATTGGAGCTCATATATCTTTAGTTTAGATTGTAATCATAAAATATGATGCACTGAGAAAGCTGTTTTACATTTTTCCTTCCAGAGTCTGCCTTTCCTGTCAAGAAAATTCCTCCAGATTTCATTGCAAATGATGAAACAGAGTTGGGACATGCGGGCCTCAAATACATTCTAGCTGAGATAGTTTATTTAAACCCTTTATTTAAACCTCTTTCATGATCTGAGTACCAAGCACCACACAAGCAGCTAAACATTCCTACACCTGTTTTGCAGCTGGTGAACCCAGGTAGAGAAACATGGTTGACTCATCAGGTTGCCACTGAAATCCATGAGCCAGGCATGGACCTTCTCATGGGTTTTGGTGGCCCCATGTCCTCCGCAGGTACCTGGGGAAGACTGGAGGAGCTGCACCAGTGTCACTGAGGCGTGGAGCAAGGAAATTAGCTGGTAGGCTGCCCCCCAGCCCTCTGCCAGATAAATCTGTATCTACACGAGGCCACCAGCCCTGCCTGTGTGCAGTCACAATCCGTGGTCAAATGGGGAATCCTCATGGCTGATAACTCCTTGTTGTCTCCAGGCGAGCACAAAGACAATTTCATGAAGGCGGCAGCAGCAATGCCTTCACTGTCCTACCTTAAAGCCCCCTCCATATTTTGTGTTTGAAAGTGGAGAACAATGAACTGTCGCTGTATGACTCCACTGATGTCAAGCGCATTGTATCAGGCAGGAATTTGGTCCAATCTGTCTGTCCCTCAGCCAGTATTACTTGGCATATTTTATTTTGGCTGCCTAGACCGCAGTTATGGTCCAAGCACAAACAACTCAGAAGAACAACATGCTTGGAAATATGTGCCTGCATACCCTGTGAGTCTGTGCCAGCTGGAAAAACAGAGCATACATCAGTTACAGACTAGATATACTGCACTTGTTGAAAAACGAAGCCGCCATCCAGGTTTTTGTTTAAATTTACACCCTGGCCTATTGTGGCACTCCAGGTTAATTTGGATTGGCACCTCCTTTGCAAAGCTCACTGATGCAGCTCTGAAAAAGATGGGGCGAAGTTTTTTTTTCAGAAGGCTGGGTTTTTTCATAGGAAACCCTAGCCTCCTGTCAAAGTGTTGCTATCCTGTCTCTCATTTACATGCCCCAAAACTTAATGGGCAGAGATCTAACATTACATTCTTCTTGCTTTCTCTATCAAGAAATACATACAAGCTTTGAGTTGGGGAAAAATTATACATCAGAGTTGCTGACTGCTTTCCAGTCCACACGAGTACAGAACAGGTATTACAGTGAGTAAATTTTCACGTAAGTTGTGATGGAGACTTGCTCCTTTATTTGCAGCAGTTGAACAGGTTTTTAGCTAGGTATTATCTGGATTTTATTCAGGCTCCTGGTTCTACATATCCCCGTTTTAGAGCTCCCAGAGAGGTTATGTCACCAGCAGCTATATTGGGTCTGCTTAGGCAAGTAAATCCAGGTGCCACAATGTACGGTCAAGGCAGTTGTTTGTAGCTCTTTGATAAAAAGTTGTAGTGATCTTTTTTTTTCATTTCTGACCTCAAACTGAGCCTGATCTAAATTTTTTTTCTTTTCTTACAAATTTCATCAGATTTTATAAATGTTTTCCTGTTTTAGAAAACTTTCATAATAATGTAAAAAAATACCTAGTTGTTGTGACTAACTCAAGATTTTCTGGAGGATTTATTATCAAATGTCTTTGCATCACTGTGAAGAGATTACTGGTATTCATATCGTTCTTCCTGAACACCTAGGCTGCTATATTTTCATTGCCTGTTACAAATCACAAGGCTATCGCCCCAGGCAAATAACAGCTTAGCATGTTTATCTGTCTGCTAATAGCATTTCATTTGAAGTCTTAAAAGTCACTAGTGGCTTAAAAGGGCACTATTACATGACTTCACATTTTATTGCAAAATGACAAGGTCCAGTTTCATTTGTTCTGCTTTGAAGTAATCATGTCTCTTGGCTGCCTTTGCCTATTCAAACTTTGAGCGCGATCCCCTTGAACCAAGACACCGTCTTCTCTAGACAACAGGGAGAACTTCGCTTGTAAAAATGCTGTTTTCAGGGTTAGTTGCCTGGCTTCCATTGGTGAAATTATTATCTGCTGCTACTTCATTTAGTGCTAGCTTACCTGTAAAGAAAAAGATTGGGTAAAACTGTAAAATTACACTTTTGTAATTAACTTACGCTACCTGAGCACATTTATATGGAAGCTAGAACTTAAAATTATTTACAAGCAGAAAAATATGTATCCTGGTGGAAAAAATATGTAAGTATCAAGAAGCGAGACTGAATATGTTCGTCCTGACATTTGACAGGCTTTAGTTAATTTATAGTAAAAATGTTTTCATCTTATAGGTTGTCTACCTGCACTTTTTTGTAGGAACTAAAAAATCTACAGTACCATACAGTTGGTGTACCTACATGAGGGCAGATACTTAAAAACTTTGCTGAATCAGGACCAAATATAATTCTGAAAATATTTTCTTTTTCTCTTTTGTGAAAGGTTTTCTGAGACAGGTCTATAGGTACTAGAAATAGCCCCAGTTGCTCTCTGCTAAAGGGAAAATAATATAATATTGCTTAAGACAAATAACAATAGAGAACTCTTTTTGATGCAAATATGAAGTGCTTTCATGCATTTATAGCAACAGAAAACTTGATTCACATAGTTCTTTACAGGTTCTCTGGCCAATAAACCTACACCTAATTTTTGAGCACACTTGCGAGTACTGCATGCTGATATGGAATGGAAGGGTTTAAGTTTTGTGAACACAATCACACAAGATGAAATCTCAGAACATTTGGAAAAAAAAACTTGTTCAATTTGTGCTTATTTGCAGAAATTTTATAACACCGATTTTAGTTAGTAGAAGGGTAAAAATTAATGTTAATTTAATATTTGAAGCCCAGAATTAATTTTTGTAGAGCTCCTCATAGGAAACTTTCTATGATATAACATATAAGGTGTGAACATATAAATAAATTTTAAAGCTATAAAACAAACACACTTTATTTCATAAAAAAATATTGTAATTTGAAAATATGCCTGGCTAAGGTTAGATTAAGGACTGCAATAGCAGGTATGAAATTTTCTGTAAATAAATCCATCAAAAAGTAAAAAGGGAAGGAATTGGTCTGAATTAAGTGGTTATACCTGTAAAGCTTGTAAGAAAAAGATACCCTAATCTTCTTTAAGAAACAAGAGGCAATGAGACAAGAGGCAATGACAGGAATATTTTTTTCTTATTTGAGTCTTCTTCTATAACCAGATTCTTATTTATTTTACTGAAATCAGAAGAGTGTTCCGATCTGCAAGAACCTGAGTGGGGGAGATGTATGTCAGAAGAAAAGATAATTGATGGTAAACGTCAAATATTAAATCTTGATCTGGTTATTACCCAGCATATTAGCTATGTAAGTAGCTTAACAATTACAGCTGTGATTGACTAGGTGGGATCCAAAATCCTAAATATCAACTGCCAGAAGGGATAATTATAACACATTAGCACCTGCGTGCTTAGACAAGATTGACAACTCCAGTCTAACATCTGCTTAATATCACTTTCATACTTTTCATATTTTTTTTTCTTTTAGAAAGGAATAACAAAGATTTTCTGAAGCATAACAATAATTCAGCATCCATGTTACACATTCAGTTCATTATAGTTGCTTGTTGTGTTTGGTCATGTTTTGCACTGACACATTTGAAATTAAATAAAGGCTTTTTGGGATTAGACAGTCACAGTTGTGGTGTATTTTTGACAAAAGGTACCTGTCAGAATCATTTGAAGAAATCCCAACAAGTGGGCTGCTCTTCAATCGGCTAGGCTGGCCAATGCAATTTAGCAACCAAATGAAACGGGTCTGGAAAAGAAAGGTCTGACAGTCCCACCACAGAAGCAACAGAGAGAAGAATATGTCATATTCAACACAAACATCATAGTGAAACCACCTTGCTGGGCTGTTCACAGAGGTGAGGCAAAGTGTTCCCCCACCCCAGCCCAATTCCTGACTCCCAGAGTTCTGTGCCTAAAGCCAGAGTCATTCACCTCCTGCAGAGGTGGAGGTGGAGAAGGCAAGGGCTCTTCTCTTCTCTTCCAGCCCACCGAGCTTCGTACCCTTCCTCCCATCCTAGACCTTCCTCACAGATGATGCCAGAAGTGATTTGCAGTAGAGTTAAAACCAGCCTCAGGACTTTCAGGATTGCTCTGACTCACCAGTTCAGGGTGACCCTCTCCCAGTAACATTTGACAGTGTGCTCTTCCCAAAATGCAGGTGTTGCTTTCCTGTCTATCCACGTAGTCTGACTCCGCCTGAATTTTCTGAACTTTCCTTCCCATAAGCGTAGAGATATTTCAAGAGATATGTAATATTAGCTAATTTTGAACCCTGGACTAATCTGTATCTTTCAGAATGTTTATTAAGACATTAACAACAAGGTATTAAACTATTGGAGTAACTGAAGCCTTTTACATCACATTTTGATACCACTGAAATGCCAGTGCTTTGTTAAAGTTCATGTTATTGGCAGGTTTCTACCAAAGAACATGCAGAACTGAATTTTGAACTCACAGAGCAACTGCAATATTCCAATTTTTAGAAATTTGTCAATACGTTGGGTATTGTTCTTTTTTATTATTATTTTTGGAACATTAAGAGACATATAAGAAGAAAATTATTTTGAAAATGGTTTTTGCATGTATTATCTTGGATACTTATAATGATTTTATTTGCACTTAATTTAAAGAAGTGGTTATTAAAGTTTAAGTGGAAAATGTAACTTAATTTAAAATTTATCAAATTGTCTTTTGATTTCTAAGTAAACACCATCATTGAAGAAATTGTCCTACAGAATTATACTATTCAGTGTAATAATAAAATAGGTTTGGGTTTTTTTAGTGACCGGAGAAGAGGGGAAACATATATATACATAACATTCTTTTGAATGTGATAAGATTAGGAGAGATAATTTATGGCTTTTTTGAATTTGAAGGGGGATCATCTAAAATTAGTGTCCTAAAATTTATGCTGAGATATTTGTTTGATGCTGCTTGGAAATGAAGCAGTTTGTACGGAATTTTTGTTCCTTGCATCCAAATCCCGATACAGCATCTCCTTATTTATTGATGAAATGAGTTAACAATGTATGTGCACAGCTAAATTGATGTCAAGTCCTGATAGGGAGGAGACGTTGGCAATTTGGCATCTCTATATATTCAAAGCCATTGGTTGAGAGAGGAGAAATGGAGGAAGGTTGCCATTCACTCTTTTGGCCTGCCACTACTGTCCATACTTGCCTTTGAAAGAGGCTAAAATGACAATTTTTGCAATATAGAACCTTCTATTCCTATGCAGACTAACTCTGTCTTTTTGGCATGTTCCTTCCATTAATAGACGTTTCAAAGGAGGTCATGGTACCTGAAATAGACTGTCTAATATCTTAGCATCATTAAGCTGATAAAATTATACTTATGTTCCAAAGTAATAACAGTTATATAAATGCATGATTTTATGGGTTAGGGATTGCACATGTGAGTGCCTTGCTCATACCCTTGAAGTTACTAGTTGTTCTATTGCCTGAATCACTATATGATCAACACTTGCAAGGCACGTTAAAAGTAGTCTACAAAAGTGAGAATTTTATTATTTATATAATTTTGATTTCTTATCCTGTATTGATCTACTAGGTAGTCTGGCTTCATAAAATTTGGCAGCAGTCAGCTTTTTGAGAAAGTTTTAGACATGGTTGCTGAGGCTTTTTAGCATCATTGGTTATCCCCTTAGGGCATTCTGAATAACCATCAGTCACATTGCTGCTCTAAGATTTTCCTTTATAACTTCATAATGTGGATAAAATTTAAGATAGCACTTCCACTATGTATAAATGTTCCTTTTTAATGCTCACACGAGGTGATAACTGAGTGCAGTCAATACAGAAAAATGAAAGTTTATATATGGTGGAAGTACTGTTTTCTCATCTGTTATTCTATTCTGTGCTCACTTCATTTCCCAGATTCCTTATCTATCTACACTGGATCTAAATAAAAACATACAAATGTTATCACTTTACTCTGTATTCGCTTCTAGATCACTCTTTTACCTTACACAGGCTTAATTCATTTATATTTTGAAGCTGTAATGTTGGGTTTTATTATTTGCCCTTTCTCTGTGTTACAGTCCGTTACTTAACTTCACTAATCCTTTGTTTATTTTCTTTACCTGTTTTGAAAAAACATTACTGTAGATTTCATGGACAGACCAAGCCCACTATATTTTCTGTCCTTCTTTATTCACCATTCCCTGACTTCTGCAAAGAATGCTGGTAGATTGAATAGACATGATATTTCTCTATAACAGCCATTTCTGGTTTGTCCCTAGCACGTTTGAGCACTTGATGGACAACATTTTTCTCAGACAAAATAAATAAATAAACAGAATCCTCATCTAAATGGCAAGATGCTATGTAATGATAAGGGCAATCAGATCTCCTTCTTCAGGCTGTTAGATGATCACAGATACAGCAGTAGTGTTTGCAAGCTTCCCCACCGATAGGTAGAGCAAATAATTCACAATGAATAATGCATCCAATGAGTTTAGCCTCTCTGTCTGATTGTGGCATATGCACGAGCAGTCCATGATTTTGTCTAATCTATTCATTATTCAAAGTATTTGATTAGTTTGGGGTGAGCTTTTTAAACTCTATGTACTATTTTCTATGAGTATACACAATTTGATTTACTTCAGTTATTTGTGATTGATCATGCAAGGCATGAGGGTAGTACACTGTGCTGAGGAACATATTTGTGCACTAATATGTTTGAGATAAAAAATAATTTTGAGTAAAGAGGACTTTAACTTTGACACTCACTTTTAGTTATCTTTTTTGTCAGCTTAATTCAGTTTAAAGAAATTCACAAAAGAGGCAGAAACTAGGGCCTGAGCCCATTAAAAATCTTACCTGCTGTGAGACATTTTGGTTACTCACTGGGCCTATGTAGCAAATACAGGAAGGTGACTTCAGCTTCAAGACAGCTGAATCTTTACCTTTTTATTTCGACCAACAAGAGTATGAGTTGAGGCATGCAACTATCAGAGCCTACAAAGGCCAACTCCATTCAGATGCATCATCAGTCAACCATCATATAATAAATGCTTTCATTTATTGATCACCTCTAATCTGTGTCAGCTGTGTATAATTTTACCCGTGTCCTCTATTTCCACTTGGCATTGAATTCTTTTTTCCTCAGGAACACATCTTGTTTTGGTGATTAGTCCATAAATTCCTTCACTTAAGAGCTGATCTCTTCAATTTCATTATTGCCCTCAAATGTTGTTGGGTTCATCAGAGCTGCTTGACTAAATCTGTCTGTAAAAAGAGTGTATTCCATTAAAAATAGTCATATCTATGTCTGGAACAAATGCCACTCCAATACTCACAATCTCTTCTGTTTCAGCATACAATGTATTACAGTCCTTTCAGAAATGTTGAAGTGGCATTGCCAGTACATCAAACTTCACAAAAGCCCATGATGTCAAGGTTTACTGGATACAGTTCCCCTGCTATGGAGCAGCTGTTCCATCCATTTAAGTAGTTAGACATTTTAAAGTGCCAACTGGTACGTGTTTTAACATCAGATTGATCCAATTATTGTGGGTTTTCACCATAGAAATATAATAATGAGCAAGATTTTATCACGCTTTTCTTGAATCTATTCTAACCTGCAGTCAAGAACATCTCAAAACTGTGGTGCTTTTAACTTTTGCTTTAAGGCATCTACATTTAAGAACCCGAGACTCTACTTACTCCCTGTGTTTGTGCCAGGCTTGAGCCCCAGATTTTACTCAGGGAACCCCCCAACTCACCACTTCCCATGACACCCCCGGGAAAATACTGGTCTTGTGGGGGGACTAGTGGTGCCATTCCCCAGGCTGCAGCAGGATTTTTTTTTTACTTCTTTCCCCCGCTTCTGGGTGGTGGGCTCATTCAGCGGCCAGCCCTGACCCCTGGCAGAAATGTTTCAGGCCAACACAAGGCTTCAGTTTCCGAAAGGAAAGCTGAGGAAAGCAAATCTGTTTGGCAGTGCTTCCAGCTGAGCTATAAGCTGCCCCTTCCCAGAGAGTGAGTGTATAACCTTGCTGCTTCTCCTCTCTCCCAGGACAAAGCATCACCCCACATCATGATCGACTGATATGAAGCGATAGGTTTCCCTACTGCCTTTTCTTTCTTTGTATATCTGATGAATACTCTCTTGCATTTAGGAGGGAAAAGAAAAAAAAAAAAGTGAAAAGGTGCAAATCTTCTCTTCCTAGCTGTAGATGGAATGAGACTTAGCATGGAAATCTATTGAATAACACTAAGGAACAAATTTAAAAATTCATTCTAATCTGTTAGCATCTGCATTACTTGCTGCTAATTAATTATAGATTTTAAGTATTGGGTAGAAATTGGAAGTAGATTATATTGATGGAAAAATTAAGTTAAGTGTCATTTTTAAGGTTCACGCTGCAGCAGAGCTGTTTAATCTGTGAGTTATCTGCTTAAATCACTTTATGAATGAGGGTAGTTTTATCATCAGTCTATAACACAGGCACTTTTCAGGCAATAACTATAGATCGCTTCTGCATTTTTAGACTAAATGGGCAAAAACCTCAAAATCAAATAAGACCTTTGTACTCAAATATATTGCTTTGTCTTATTGTCTGTCACTCTGATGGACTTTTGCTACCAGTCTACCCCTTCTTGTCACATGCTCTGCACATTTGGAAAAAGCTTCAGAAGCCCTGAGGTCTTACAGCAAGCAAGGTATAGACAACAATGGCAGAAGCATTGTTGATATTGACAATCATTGACAATGTGAGTGACTAAAAATATCAATAATGGGGTTTTTTCCTCATAGTTATTCCCTGAAGCTTTTCCCAGAATGCAAGCAAAATCAGCCTGAAACAGCATTACAGTTTTGGCAGTAACAGCCTATCCACTAGAGGCTCCTGTGTAGGAAAGATAGGGTGCAACTCTCTCCCCAAGGTGGTGTGATGTGGCCATCAGCTATCCCTGGAATGCTGTAGCAGTAACTCCAGCACCCCTCACTCAAGGCTGGTTTGGGGTTTTTTTTTAATAAACTTTCTTATCCCCCACGCCTATTTTTTTTAACTTGGTAAAATTAAATATAGCCACAGCCAAGTACAAGTCTTCCCATGCTTCTCCTCCCAGTATAGGACTTCATTTCAATGACTTTATTGTGTAAAATAGGCTTTATCTGCTATTTCTTGCTTAGAAGGTATTTTCCAACCAAGTCCCACCCTCATCAGCAATATGCCTTATACCTTTACTCTGGAGACATCCTCCTACACTGCCAAGCTTTTCCAAAACCAATTGCACTTGTCTCCATTTGAGGAAATATTTGATTTCATCCGAAACTATTTGGCACATTTCTTTAAAGATGATATTGCTGAACACTGAAGCTTTACTTCGGTTTAAAGTTTCATGGTTCATGCAAAGTTTGATCTCTTTTTCAACACTGATGTAGTTTTAGAAAACTGTTTAGTTTTCTGCCTCTCTCTTCTTTGACATTGTTCTGTAAGTGCTGTCTTGTTAAGAATAACGTTTCTTCTGTCATGGGTATTCTGCTATCGGTGCTCCATCTCCAAATATGTTTTTTCCATATCCACATGTCAATCAATAGCTTGCCTTAAACTAGCAAATGATAGTCAGTGTAACTCAAATTAAAGATAAAGGGCTTTTATGCTGAAAGTTAAACTACTGATGGCAGAAGAGACAGTCTCCATGGTTTCAGCAGGAACAAACACAACTCCACAGCTGGATCTCCAGAACTGCTCATGCAGCTCACACAAAATAAATCTGAGGCATATCCTGCAGCAAAGATCCACAGAAACAACTGCCCATTTCTGACATATGCTCTACTGAGATAAGTGCTTTGTGAAGGTAAAGACCAGTGAACCAATAAACAGACCAGCAATAATATCTGCTCATAGTGACTGTAACAAATCCAGCTATTACCATACAGTGCTTCGGCACAAAGTGAGGAACTGAAACAAAGTCCACTGAAGGAGGTGAAGTGATATCCACTGACCTCACATAGCTTTGAATCTGGATTAAGATGTAGTAAATGTCTGACTCACAAGCAGCTTGTGATCGCAGTGTTGGAGAAAATAAGTTGTGATTTTCAGAATCTTTACTGTATTAGCAACTTCAATAATAGTCTATGACACATTTCCAAGTGCGTGTCTGTGTTTGTATATGAAAAAATGAGTACATATACGCATACACATATACTATTCCCATTATCTTTCATTTGGCTTTAGCATATTTTCCATTTTGTGTCCTTCCTGCTTGTCATCTCATTTATACAAAGCTTATTCCCTCCTGTATGTATAGAAACCTTCCAGTTTCTCACACATCCTTCCAGTCTTTCCTCAGGACCCATCAGTATTACAATGTCATTTTGTTATGAGAGAAATAATCATATAATGGTTGTCACTCCTGTCTATATACTTTTATAAATGTGAGTACACAGAGAAACTATACTAAATCAATTTTATTCCTCAGTCTTTGTGTCACCTGCATTTTTAGGCTTTAAATTCTTATGAGCATCATGTTCTCAGAAATGCTTTTACTGTGCTCAGCATGATGAGACCTTGATCCTGAAAAGAAGCTCTTGGTGGTTTTGTGTTACAAAAATCTTTTATAGAATAGTGAGAATACTAGTTTAAAAACATTTTTTTCCCCACAATGGAACAAACCATCTTGACATGCTCAAAACCCCTGGAAACTCAATTTTTGTTTATTGCTTGTGAATGGATTAACAAATCTAACTTAAGACATCAAGTTCAAATGTTTGGGCATCTCTCTGCTTTGAACCGTTCAAATAAATGGTAACTTCATGGCAGCCAAAAGATGAAATACTATATCTGAAAGCTTTTCAACCTTCTTCTGCTAGCATATAGATCTTGAATGACATTCCAAAATGGAATTGTGTTGTCCTATAGGAATTTAAAGAGGCATCAGAATCATGGAAGAAAAGTGGATGATGTAGACCTTGAGTGTCACCTCAATATAATCAAGAAAATTTCAAAATGCAATTAACTGGGTTTTGATCTATCATACATCACAAAAAGAGTAATATATAACAAAAGTCAGTAGCTTTGAATATCAACTCTTTAATTTTCTTGGCATTCAGATATTTCTGATCAATTACTGTCACCCATTGACCGCAAACTGCCATCTTATGTTCCAGGCTTTCAAAGTGGTAGTAATTAAAACTGCAATGCCAAGTGAATCCTCACCCTCTCGTTCCCTTAAGCTGAAACGAGGCACCCAATTTTGAATGACAGGTGGGTTGGTGGGTGGTGTGCTACCACAAGGGGCCAGATCTTGGTTTTTATATCTCTGATTGCCAGTGGAAGCTATTGCACTGAGTGAACCATTTCTGTGTCCATGAGGAGGGGACAGACATGATAGCATGTGCACCCAAACATCTGCTTGCAAGACGGGGATCACCTAAGACCTGTGCAATCACCCTCACATATTCAAGTTCCTGAACCTAAAACCCTGTCATGATGTCACATACCTATTTCTCTTTCCAAAAATAGAGCAAGACTCTCCCTCTTTATACACATACGTGTTTTCCCCTACACCAGCCACTCATCCACCCATTACTGCTCATCTGTGTTTGTGAAGACTGACATCCAGACTTTAAAATTTGGATATACCTTTACAGAGAGTTAAAGCATTTGTTAAGACACAGAGTTATCAGTTATTTTCATGGATTACTTTAAAGTCTAACACATCCAAGTGTTACAACCTTGCTGACAAATAGAGGCAACACTTTCTGCCTCCTGATGTACTTAGATAGAAAATAGATGCAGTAATAGAAACACATTTATAGCGAATATATCGCAAAAACATTCCAAATGCTGCTATCCATTATGAAGGCTGCAAAAAGGGGGGAAAGTGAGGATTATAAAATGTAGATGGAGTAAAGTAAATCCACTTAAAAATTGACAAATAGCACTTCTACTTTAACATAAATGTTAGTTATTTCAGTTGAAGAGTGCAATTCAGCATTATCTACTAAAGAGACAGCTTTTGGGAATGTAAAACCTACCAGTTTGGATACTTTTTGCCAAGAATAAAGACTGTTTAATTTCTGCCTTCATTTGTTGTAAACACTAGCGTCTATGCCTTGAAGAGTTTTTCAAGCTGAAGGTAGCTCATAAAAAGACAATATCTGAGAAAAAAAAAATGCCAAAGTGGGGGTACCTCAGGTGACATTAAAAAAAAAAAATAATCATAAGAGAGAAAAAAAATCACAAGAGACAAAGTCAGTAGCATTTAAGTTTTTACTAACAAAGCTATGGGAGGGACTTTGCTTCCACAGATTTTTATGGGAGCAGATGCCTAATGTTCCCACAAGTCTGGGCCTTAGACAACATTAAAACATTATCCCTTTCTATCATCAGCATTTCGTAGTTAAAAGACTGAATTGATTAGGAAGCTAATCAATTTGGGCAGTTTGTGCTTATAGTGCTTATAATAGTTTAATTATTTCATAATGGTGTAATAAACAGTCATGTGAAAATAAGTGAGAAATCTATGAAAACCAGTCATAACCTGGCATGTTAGAAACTAATATAATGATACAGGCACCAGCAGAAAACACTATATTGATAAAATCTGCCATAATAAATTGAACCAGCTCATGTTATTTTTATTTCCAGAAAGCAAAGGTTTGAATTCTGACGTATTATTGCTATGAAGGGAGTTGAAGCTCAGGCAGTTTAAAACCTAAGTGGGAATTTATTAACAACAAAAATACATTTGCCACCTGTTATGCTAGGGATGTGTTGATATCAAACATATGGTCCTTCTTAGCCCGTGAAAAAGGAGCAGCTGTTCCAACACACCCAGGCTATAAACTGAATGGATAACAACAACCAGTGAAGAAACA
>VZTM01040539.1:0-11325 GCA_013400555.1 Jacana jacana | reverse complement strand
CTTTTTTTTTTTTTTTGAGTACCATTTTCATCACATTTGAGTAACATTTCTCATCCTGTTCTATAACCTTGGTCTTCTGAGTCTTGATGTAATCACTAAACATCCAGAAACAAAGGAAGTTTTTCTTCACTATGTTAGAGTATGTAAATATCAGCGGTATAAGTGCTGAAGGTTAAGTAGACTAAGCAGGAGAATATCTAACGTAAAGGCAATTTTTTTTCACATGACCTATCCTAATAACCTGGCCTTGAGCTCTGAGTTACTGATGAAGAAACATGAAGAAATGGAGATGTATTATTTGTGCTATTTCACTGCCCAGTGCTATTTCACTGCCCAGTGTTTGAGGGGCAACACAAAATTTACCCTGACATCTCTACAAACAGCTGTAAATTACTTCCAAGGCAATTCACTTGTCAATAACTTCACCCATGTAAGTTAGAAAAGAGACTTTTTATGAGAAGCAAGTGTACAGAATTGTGAATAAGCCTTTTCTGTTATCTTTCTTGCTGTTGATCTTAATTTTCTGTTACACTTCCATATTTGCTGCTTCACACTCCTGAAGTTGTCCTTTAGCTACTCATACTACTGACGCCCTATTTAGAAGTGGAGCACAAGCCTCTGGCCAGGCTTCATTCCAACCATTGAATCTGCCTCAGTAATTCTAGTCCCATTTGTCAATTTACTACAAGTCTCCTTCAATCCCTAGATTCAAGTATATTTACACTTACAATCATAATGCTGACAGTTCATTTGGACAAATCTAGATAGTTTTACATGTGTTGGTTTTGATAGTGGTAACATAGCTGTTGGAGCAGCTCAGGCTAAGGGCTATTATTTGTTGCTGCTGCTATTTGCTACAGATTCTTGAGGTTATCCATGCAAACCCTCATTTTCAGCAGTTTTGTTTGCCAGAGGTTGTTGGAAATACTCTTAGGGTTTTTTTCCACTTGATGACTTCAAGTGAGAGTTTTTGTGTTGGTATCCAAAGCACATACTCCAACCAAATTCAGTGCTTCCATCTGATTTTCATAGAGCTCACAGCCAACTGGTGGTACCTGAGTTTCTCAGCTGGTGATTTCCATCACCAGTCTTTCCATCAGAGACCAGTAATTTAAAACAGACAATGCTTTTCAAAGATGCCTAGTTTCTTGCCTAATGCCACAATAGGTCCTTATCTCCTGCAGCCTCATGTAGGCATATTTTGGTGCTTTATAACTCCACTCCTGTAACTGTCGCTGGTTTTGGTTTTGAGTGCTCCATAAGTCATTGCCCCCGGCACACTTTATTTGGATGTCAAATTGAGACCACTGTGGCTGATCTGTTGGGAATTTTAAAAGAGCATAGGTTTGCATTATTCTGGGATTTTCTTGCTGTATGGAAAATTGTATATTTGCATTTTAGAAGTAAAAGGTTACTTATGTGAATACGGTAATACTCAAAGCACAATGCCAGAGTCCTTGGATTTGGGTTGATATGTTCCTCTCCCAGGCTTCCCTGCTGCTCGTTCCATTCTTTGGTTGTCGCATCTACTTTGGCATTAATGTCACCTATCATGAAGTGTAAGTTGTGTTTTGGTATTCTGTCAATCACACTTTTGAGGCAATTGTAGAATTTGTCCTAGTCACTGTGTTCCTCTGTCAGAAAACATCTCCGTGTGATTGACGTCTTTAGGAACCTGGTTTGGAAGCTGGCATATATGATGTGCTGGGTGATAGCTCCCCAACCAAGAGTGATTTTTCCACAAACTCTGTCACAGTGAATGCTATCTGCTCTGCATGTTCCTTGTCAGACAGATGGTTAAGCTTTTAGTGGGTTCAGAGATGGGTCCTCATTTCTTATCCTTACCAAAGGTCATGAAAAAGGAGTAAAAAAAAAGAACAATGATGTCCTTTGTATAAGGGCTTGCAAGCACATGGAGGGAGAGGTACAAGAACCCTTCTCTGAAAATCAGCAGGACAAACCACAATCCCTGCATGTTCATATTGCTCCAGAAGTCCCTATGCCCATGAGCAGAAGCAGATAACCACAGAGCAGATAGCTGGTCAGAATGCTCAGTGAGATGTGACTATTGCCTTACTTTCTGAGTCACTGCACTCCTCCAGAGCTCTTGAAGACAGTATGAGCACCTCATCTAGCACTACTGCATATAGAACTACAAACTTTGCAAAGACAGAGAAATAATAAAGAGCCACATAGACCCTTAAAACATTGGCATGTTATGGAAATAACATGAGGTTTGACTCAGGAAAACACAAGCAATTGCATTGTAGGTAACAATAATTTGAAACGCATTACTCGATATGGAGATGAAACCCAGAAAGCAATAATACAGCAGAAAAACATGGAGTGGAAGGCATAGTGTATTAAACATGGGTTTATAATTGTTACAGTGCTGGAATAATTCTGAATGCCTACTTCAAGGCGTCCTTTTTCCAAAGGAACTTCTGTGAGTCCTCCTGGAAAACAGAAGTCAACCCTGGCCAACCATCACTTAGAAAGATACTGTCAATGTGAAGGTAATTTGGAAGACCAACACAACTGATGAAAAGACTGGGTGCGTAGACACAAATACATAAACTGCTGCTTGATTAAGCAATGAGTAAGTTGATAGGCAGAGTGGAGGAAAATAAGGGAATGGCATAACATTAACATATCCATTTATATGGATATAGACATCAAGGAGGAAGTGTTTCTTGTGATTACTGTGCATTTTGTAATTAACACTAATGGACTGACACTATAAATAAAACCATTAAAATAGCTATTGCAAAAACTCCTCCTTTGTTAAGCTGTGAAAATTTCTTCTAAGGGAAGTAAAAAGGCCTTTAAAAACTGAAATATACCTAGCACCAGCAGAAGTATAGAGTAGATAATCTGACTCTCACAGGGAGACAGACTGGATGATGTTTGGTCTCTTTCATCGCTTGTGTTTCATATTCCATTACCAATGCGTATTTAGTATTGGCCTGTTTTAGTTTTCTGTTCTCATTGTGATAATCTTTGGCCTGTTTTGCTTTCTGAGTAGGAACTCATGTAATATATTCAGTATCGATGTCATATTCAGCTAATCTTCTCCTCATGCCATGGGATGTTTCTTCAGATTACAAAATGAAGACTATCTTTAAAACTGTGAAAAAAAAATATTTGGAAGTCAGCAGTGGAAATAAACTATCCATCTTCCCATTTTTTATTAGCCATGAAATATTTCTGGCTTGCCTCAGTAATGTATTTTATATTTTTTAAATAAATATCGCTCAAAAAAAACCCCCAAAAAACTGCTTGACTAAAAAGATAGACTAGTTTATTTCAGTTTATATGGAAAACCCATAATACAATGTCTATAATACTCTCTTCAGCTGGCAAGAGCAAACATGATACAGCCTTGGCGTTATTTTTGATAATACTAATATAATTGACTAGGGAACAGGGTAATCTAATGACAAAAGCTTTGGCACATTACGGTGAAGCCAAAAAAACTGGAGTAGTTAGTAAATATCCTCAGCCTCACCTTCCTATAAGCAAGAGCATTAACTCCAGAACCTCTGCAACTCATGAGACGTTCAGGGAGAATTTAGTCACAAGAGGAGAAACACGGGGGTGAGCAAGATGCTGCTCTATGGATCAGCAGAGCCACACTCAGCTCTCAGTATTGGCCCAGCCCTCTCCACAAACATGGAAATATCGCCAGTAAGCCACTGACGGTGGTTTACATCTGCCTCTAAACAGTCCTTAATAATTCTTCCTTTCTCCCATCCTGACGTACTCTCTCCCTGAGCAAAATCGGTGCTCACAAACGCACCCACAAAATCTGCCAAAGCTGGATCAAATACGCTGGCTGGCAATTAGCATGTTTTGTTGGGGACACAATGGCGTTAGTTCTGTCTGCTTAGTGCTGTGATGTTCCTGCCAGCAGCCAGCACTATGGGAAGGTGTGAAGAGCCACATCCACCACCTGTTAGAGGGTACCCTGCAGTTTCTGAAATGAGGAGATTTATACTTTCCCTGGAAAAAAATATATTATCCTAATGTAAGGTTTTGATGTCACTGTAGCTGGGAATAAGGAGAGTTAAAAGGAGAGAGGGAAATGTATGCTCTGCAGTTTGTGTGGTTCTCCTAAGTGTTCTGTCTGACAGCTAAAAGGGCTTGGAATGGAATTAGCAAATTTTTAGAATAAAGCTATCTTTTCCTCAAGCCTACCTCATAGACATTGCTTGTAGTGACTTGCAATGTCCCATTTCACATCTCTTTTGGCACACATGGACACCGATGTCTATTGGGTTTATTGTTTCATTTTAAATGAAAAGGTACCAAGTCCTGTAGCTTGTGTTTGCTGTGAGGTGGGGGTCAGAAATACCTTTTTTCTGATTATCTGCCAAAACAACCCCAATCTACCATCATTCTCACCTTCAGACTCACTCTCAGCCGCTGCCTAACCAAAACCCTGGTGCCCATTTAAACTAGGCACCTCATCTTCCTGCTTTCCAGAAGTTTTTTTGCCATCATGACAGAAGGAAGAAGAGGATATTTTAAAATAAAGGTCACATTAATAAACAAAATATGTTTTATGACTGGGTCGGATGAAATGTAGTGATATTTTGTGTCATGGCCATAATTCCAATTCCTTTAACTGACCTGGTATGATCATGAAGATCCACTATTGGAATGAGGCCTGGGATATTAATATTTCTTATGTATGTGACATTAATTAGATTCTATGCTGTATATTAAAAAATAAGGGACTGGTAATGTAGTTAGAAGGATTTGTGCACTACTAGGGATGCTATTATATGTGTAAACTAGATGCAGGATGTTTTTTTATTGCTGTTTCCAAATTGACTTTAGGTGAAAGCACAGCTGGGTGCTTAACACAGTGGTGCGGAGGAAGCAAGCATTTAAATATTCAGCTCCCACTTTTTGAAAATTGCACTGCAATTTGGAAAGTGCATTCTCTCTTAGGAAAATTAGGCCTTAAAGTCCTGCTGCAGATGACTGACAGTGCCAGCTCTCCATCAGTCTTCCACTCCTCTGATCACTGGTTAATTCTCCATTTAGATGGCATGACTAAATTTCATATTGTCTGCTCACACAGTAAGGAAAAGTACTGTCTGCACTGTCTTTGTGGAGATATTGAGCAGGGAAAAAAAAAAAAAAAACAAACCACCAACCCTTTTGCATTGAAGACCTTTTCTTCCAAGATTACACTTGCAAAATAAAGGCCTTGAACCTCCACCTACTGAAGTCAGTAGCAGTGGCTGAAGGACTGAGCTATATCTCTTGGCTTTTGAAAAACTACATGAAGTGGATGACCCTGGAATTTGGTCTGTTTTCACAGAAATCATAGACATTGGCTTCTTCAACTATTGTCTTGCAATGGGCTCAGATTGAAAAACAGTTGTTTGTAATAATAGGAGAAAGTTACCTAAGTTTAGCGATCAACTAAGGCTACAGTTGCTACTGATAGAAGCAGCTCTCCTTCCCACTGCTCATGACTGGACATCTGTATGCCATACATCACCTTTGCCTTCCTGTTGGTGCAAGCAATCACACAGCTGCATCTGGAAACATGACACACATTAAAATTAAGTAGGAAAAACAGGCTAGGTTTTTTAATAAGAGAAGTTTTGTGATCCAGTTCACACCATGGCTGTAAAAATACCAGTGCAGGCACAAGGGAAGGTGTGTGAACATGCAGCTAAGTTTGGAAAGAAGCATGGCCACCTCTTCTGGTAGAAGCTTAGATGTAGATTGGCTTCATCTGATCCCAAAGCCACTCTTTAATGGTACGATTTCATATCTTCCTGACTATCATCTGACTGCAGATGTCATCAAAAGGGTAGTACCATTATCTTTTCCCTTCTTTCTACTTCCAAGGTCCCTGCCCCAAGTGCCCACATGGGAACTGGGATTACCTACTACTGGAAACTAAATGAACTACTGGAAAACTAATTTGCATTTCATGGTTGGGTTGCTCCACAGCTGCACAGCCCTGGGAGGAGGCAGAGGGGAGATAGCTTGTGATGGGAATAAATTGCAAGTGTGCTGGTCAGCAGTAGCTGCACTAAAACACAAAGTTGAATCACACCCTTAAAAAGCAAAGGTGAGCTCAAGTTGTTTCTGCACAGGATGGCAGCTACCCAAAAATGTTCTACACCTCTGTGTAGGTAATCTCAGCACATTTCTTGTGTCCAGGTAATATCTTTATATTGAAAAATGTTAAGCTTCTTTTTCACCATCTTTCTAGCAGTGTTCTGTACTGGATAGGCTAAGGTGAGCATGGAGCCACTTCCTTGATTTCTACATCAATCCGACCCTTCAAGATGTTACATTATATTTATACCTACGACAAGACCACTTTAACTTTGCTCGAATGGTGCTTGTGAGCCCCAGTGGAAGAGAGGCGATTCCCATCTATGTTTCTCTATAGATGTCCAGCTATATTTTGGTTTTTTACTTATTTGGTTTATCCAGCTAAATAGTTCAGTGATGTTTGAGGAGTCTCACGCCCCTCTCATTTTCTAGTAGAGGGTAATAATATTTTTTTTTTCAAGGGAATAATCTTTTCTTTCCAAAATAAAGGAGGAGGGTGACAAAGGTCAGTTGAAGTGGGCTCTTTTATTGTCAGAGATAGCAAGCAGAGAGCACCAAAGTCTCAGTAAATAAATGCCCAGTAATTGACTTATAGAAAAAAACCCGAACCCCAGCCTTCTAACAATGTGTATCATTAACAATGCAAAACAAGTCCTTGCTGTTGTCTTTACTGAGATTTTTTTGTTATTCCCCTCCTCCTTCCTAGTTCTAATTCAACCTTTATTATTTTGCAAGATTTTGCCAGCAGAAAAAGCCTCCATACATCAAAGTGGGTAGTGAGTGGCTGGGATGAGGTTCTGTCGAGGGAGAGAATGGGATGCTCGGCATTAGGAGGAAGCACTGTGCACTTAGAGATGAACAGTTTTATTTTAATCCTTTCATCTACTTCTTTAGCTCCTTTTTGTTTCAGCTGCCATAAACACTTGCTGTGGAGCCAATGTTCGGTACTGAAAGGATTTTTTTTTTTTTTTGTATTCCTCTCATTTCTGTTGAAACATGACACTCAAATTGGAGATAGGAGCAGAGATCAACAAACCCTGTCAGCTCTTGTCAACCCAGGTGTAACAGTGTGATCTTCTTAAATTGCTGCTAATCTGCCAAAGATCTCTTTATCTGCAGTCTCCATCATGCTGTTTGCTCACATTTGGTTAACACTTTAAATTTCCCTTTTGGAGGTGTCACTGTTTGCCATTTAGCAACTAAGAAGAACTGTGAGAGCAGCTTAAAGCACATGGATTTGGGAAGCTAGAAAAGCTGATTAGCTATTCAGGGAGAATAATCTTATTGAAAGTAGTAAGAGCTGTATAAAGAATGCTTTTCCCTTTCCTCGTAACAATCTTCTAATTATGTTGTCAAGCTTGCTGTCGTGTTCTCCCCCTGTGCCATTAAGAAACCGTTTTCTAAGTTAAGAAAGAGATTTCCAGATCGTGATGATGTTTGCTGATTTTTTTTTTATTGTTTAAAGAATCTGTGTGTATTAAACCAAACATTAAAAAATGATTCATGCACAGCATAATTATCTGAAATGAGGCACTGGAGGCTGTGGTGGTGGCAAAAGAGGCAAGGGGTTGCTCAGTAGGCAGGGGTGCTCAGTGCCAGGGGATTTCACCTCCGTGACTGGGATCTGAGTCTAGTAGGGACTTCTGTGAATAAAATGTAGTCGCAAATCAATAGTTACTCTAGGGGTCAGAAGCAAGGCCAAAAGACATCTGCAGCTGCAGACTTCTGAGCAATACACATCAATGCTTTTTGGCGATGGATGGACAAGTCCAACTGTACTTTAATTCACTCTTTTATTTTACTATTGTCCATATTTTGACGAGAACAATAGGAGCCTAACTTTTAAATATTGCCTTTAAGTTGAATACCTAGCAATTCAGTGGCACAAAATGGATCTGTTCACTGATATCAGCATGTTGGTGAACATAGCATATATTTAAAACAAAATACACTACTGACAGAACAAAACCTAGCCTTGCTCAATGGTCTTATTGGTTCTGAGTAATGGCATAAATATCACCTATCCGGTGTTCCTGACTTTAATGTTTTAGTACTAGCAGTGCATCAGTTTGACCAAACATAGTACCAGTCTTCATTCATTCTCTTTTGCGGCTGAGTGTCCAAATGAAAGTTGAAGATCATAGTAATAGCTGGTAGGATTAGGAGATGTTTCAAATGATTCACACTGTAGCACAGTTTAGGAAAAATCTGCAGAATAACTATCAAAATGACTGACTATGGTCACAGTTCTGCCTTTATGCAACTATCTGAAAGGAGGTTGTAGAGAGGTGGGTGCTGGCCTCTTCTCCTAAGTGAATAATGACGAGACCAGAGGAAATGGTCTGAAGTTGCAGCAGGGGAGGTTTAGATTAGATATTAGGAAGAATTACTTTACTGAGAGGGTGGTCAGGCACTGGAGCAGCCTGCCCAGGGAGGTTGTGGAATCACCATCCCTGGAGAAATTTAAGACACATATAGATGTGGCACTCCAGGGGATGCTCTAGTGCCTGAGATTGTTGGGTGTGGGGGCTGTTGTTATGGTGGGGGTTTTTTGGGTGTGATGTTGTCAGTAATTGACAGGTTGGTTTTGGGGGGTTTTTTGTTTGTTTGTTTAAGGTTGGATTCAATGATCTCACATGTCCCTTCCAACCATGAAGATTCTGTGATTTTGTATTTTGTTATTGAGACTCGGTGATTTGTTTTTTCCCTTACATAATTTATAACTGAAGGTGTATAGAACGTGTTACCACACAAATACATTGCACTGAGTAAGTTCTTTCTTTAAAAGTATAATGTCATGCCATCACACATTTCAATTTTCAGGATATTTCACAGAGTCAGATTTCTTCCTCTCCCATTTGCCATTGTGTGACTCCAATTCATTCAGCAAAATTACTTTTGATTTCAACAGCAAGATAAAAGAATTTGGCTAGTAAAATTTTCCATATAAAAAATCCTTGTTTCTGTAGTGAAGACAATTCTGCCTGACTGATGCAACTCACCATAAAATGTCTGTCTGTTTTTCTTTGCAACAGCAATTTTAGAAGTTATTTTTATGGTTTTTACCATGTCACATACAAAACTATCATCCCACTTAGGTATACAATTCTCCAATTGCAAATTATTTATCCCCTTCTCATAATATCAAATAACCATCTTCTTTGTTTACATGTATATAGCAACAAATTCTCCTGCAGATTACTGAGTAGGCTGCTGGAAATGAGGAAGATTTCTAACAGAAACCTATTTTATTTGCTTTTCATTTAAAGCTTGGTAAATATTTACATACAATGTTTTGAAGTTCGCAGATCTGCATTTTCAGATGAAAACACAGTATTTTGGGAATGAGACACAATTCATTTTTCTTTCATATAGACATGTCCTATGTACTGCATTAGCAAGCACAATATCTACTAGTGTGTAACCAAAATCCTGGCCGTGCTGAATTTGATAACAAAGCTAACTCTATACTTAACACAGAATTTGCCTGTTTGAGTGGAAAACTAGGTGTGCATTGAGGACTTGACAAGTAGGAAGAAGCTGATATGTATTTCATATACACACACACACACATATATATATATTTCTCTTAGTGGATAGAGCAATAGAGCTAGGCTTTGCTCCCATAAAGTACATACGTACAGTGGGAATCAATTTCTCCTGAGATTTTCCTTCTTTTGGTTTTCTGAGGCACTATAATCACGAAGGAAATGACTTGCCAAAAGTAATTGCTGTTTTCAGACCCAATGTCATTCTAGAGAGTATGACATTTTATGTATCTTTTTGATTTTTGTTACATTTTGTATGATATTATTTTGACACATATTATGTATCTTTTTTGATTTTGATCTTATGATATTTTATGTATCTTTTTTTTGGTCAGCACTATATTTGACAAGACCTTCAGCAAGCTAACTCTACCACATATTCTTCCAGCATGTGACCTCCACACCCATGGGGCCCGTATTTGCTATTCAGGGAATGTTTTTATCAGTGCAAGTTGCTGATCTGCATAAATCCAGCATTCTTCCATAGCCACACAGGACTGATGTCTGTGTCCCGCTCTTCCTTTCAGTGGTGAAAGTCAGTATTCTTCCCAGATAAAGCACTTCCATTACTTTACTTACCATACGAGTGCCTAACATGAGGAATTACATCAGGTTATGAACTGTCATTTAACCCTCGTGAAACCCAGTGAAAGGGATATACTGCAACCTGATTTTAAGTGATAGGCGAAGCGTATGTAATGTGGTGAAAACTGAAGATTGCCCGAGCAACTTTCTGTATGGTCTTTTGGCCATTCTGCCTGCTGGTGTGTTTGGGAACACTCTGCAAAAGCGTCCTCAGGCATAGCAGTAGTGTAACAGGTATAGAGGAGCCTAGGTATAATTTCACCTCGCAGGGTATGGGACACATCTTCGAAGCTGGTATACGCGTTGGCTGCCTTCCATTCAGGGTAAATGAAACAACAGTGTTCTTTCTTGGAGTTGCAACAAAATGAGATCACATTTAGTGCTTACTCTTTCAGAACTTTTCTGCAGTAAGCAGGCTACCACACAAACATGTACTTCTGCTTTCTACTTCACCTCTCTATTTGTTTCCTCTGCCTCCCTCCTCAGTGCCACTATTGAGAGCTCTTTCTGCAAAGGCAGATACAAGCTTTTTCTGATCATTCTAATATCCCGATCGGTCACAGGCTGTATCATTCTTGACCCAGAGTATATAATTAATTTTGATTATTCACAATTTATGCGTTTCTCCAATGAATCATAACTTTTATATGTAACCTTGGTTTCTCACGATTATTGCACTCAAGTCCCCAAGACACAGGAGGATGCAGTCTCTGATTTGAAGAGCTTGCTTTATAATTTGATCCAAGACAGAGGTGAGCATGAATGAGGAAAGAAGGAGAGAAAGAAAGAATAGTGGGCTCCTATTCATTACATGGGTTAGTAATGTCACAGCTTGATGATTCTGAATAATTTTCAAGTATCCCTTTTATAAATGAATTAATAATGACTGCTGTCATTACAGAGCTGTTCCACCACTATTTTTTTGGCTGAGTCTTTTAAGTCCCAGTTGCAAAGTGGGTGTTGAAGAGTAAAGGGACAGAGGGAAGAAGAAAACCAGGAGATACCATGTTTCCATATGCACAGTGTAATACAGATGGAGCGTAGAAGAAAGTCTTCCTAAGAATTTGGCTGTGGACTAGTTGCTTCAAGCTCTCTGGCAGCAGAT
>VZTM01040531.1:0-12492 GCA_013400555.1 Jacana jacana | reverse complement strand
GTGGTGAGAGCTGTACCTATGGGGAGAGCTGTACCTGTGGGGAGAGCTGTACCTATGGGGAGAGCTGTACCTGTGGGGAGAGCTGTATCTGTGGTGAGAGCTGTACCTGTGGGGAGAGCTGTACCTATGGGGAGAGCTGTACCTATGAGGAGAGCCGTACCTGTGGGGAGAGCCAGGACCCCTCTCCCTCCCTGCTCCCTTCCTGAATGCCACATGGGCCATGTAGGATCTACCAGAGCAGCCCACTTTGATGACCAGCGCTGCTGTCAACATACCTGTCCCGCTTCCAGGAGCACCTACCTCCCTGAGGTAAAAGCCATCTCCGTACATGAACATGGCACACGAGAGCAGGCAGAGAGCTCTGCTTGGGCAAAAGTTTCTTTCAGCAGCCTTGGGAGCTCCAAGGCTGTGGGTAGGTAAAGGAGGATACTGGCAAACAACCTCACAGATACTATCACCTCAAGGAAAGAGGAGTTACTCTGGATTGTACGGGACCCCAGCAAAGATAGCCACCCTTGGGTGCTATCCTTCCTTGAGCTTTACCACTCTCCAAAGCACTGAAGAGAGCGAGTTGGTTTGGCACTATGCAGCTCCCCCTGGAGCACAGCAGCTGCTGTGACCTTGGTGAGGGGCTGAGAAGAGGTTTTGTCTGCCCGAGAGCTGTGACGTGCTCCCCCTTATCTTCTCCACGACAGCCTGGGACCTGCTTATGCTGGTCCCCCGGTGTCAGCTCGTCCTGGTCCCTAGCTGAGTGACATAGCAAGGCAGGACAGACTTTGTAAGGTGAGAACCCTTATTTTTCATCTTGTCCCTCTGCACTGTTTCTCTCTTCCTTGGCAATTCCTCCTCCTTCGCCGTGCATTTCTCCAGCAGTATCCCAGTCTACATCTGCTGGTCAGCTTCTCTAAATCCCCTTAGCCATGCCTTTGTCCAGAAGCTGCAGAGCATAAAATATTACATCCCATCACAACCCCAGCCCAGAAGTGATGACAGCTCCGGAGAGCATCTCAGGCTCTACACCTATATCTGGTATTTAGGATTCGGTTTACGTTATCTTCACGCTGCAGACGGAGCAGTGTGAGCAAACACACAGATCCAGCCCGCCAAAGGAGAAAACATTCTCCTGGGATATGCACAAAAGGCAATTTAACGGGTTTTGCCTCTAAGGCTTTCGGCCAGTGCCAGAAGATGTTGAAATTTAACTTGTAACTGCCCACTGATTTAGTTTTCTTTATCTCGATTACTCCTTCCCACCCTGAGGACTCACTGTACTTCACACTGCAAAGAGACACAGAGTTTGTCTTAGGGAAAAATAAAAAGAAGGAAAAAAAAAACTAATAAAAAACATTTTTCTTGGGGAAAAAAAAGCAAAAATAAAAAAGCCAAGATATCTCTCATAGCAACTCCCTTCTCACCTTAGCAGAACAGTGCCACCACCTTCAAAGCAGCAAATTGGATCCTTCCTGGGCTGCCTGAAATATTTATCCATTTCCCTTTCATTTTAAAACACGCCTTTCTGCCTTTGACATATTAAACACTTGAAAGGATGAAGTGTTTTCTTCCTACCTACCAGTTCTCTTGGGATAACGGCCATCCTGGTGCTACTGGGAAAGAGACACTCTCTGCAGTCTCGGGGGGGCTAAGATGCAGACCCTACAAGGGGAAACTTCTCCCCCTCGTCAGGTTACGGTGTTTTATCGACTCTTCGTGGCTGGGTGAACAGCCTGAGCTCCTGATGTATCTCATTTCAAGCCAAATCCAAGAATACCCAGAGAGTGAAGCTCTAATGCATTAATAAATAACGGTGGTGCAGGGGAAGGTGGGAATCCAACACCTGCAGTAGGTTGCAAGGTTAGCAGCAGTGCCTCCAGGCAGCCCCACCAGCAGCCACCGCCTCTGTCAGCCCGGAGGAACAAGGGCTCGATGCAGCTGCCAAGAAACAACCAGTGTTCCCCGATGGTGGGAACTGGTTCTTGGTTGATAACATTTTATGGCCGAAGCAGGTGATTTAGAGGCGTTTTCGGTGCCCTGTCTTTCTCTCAGGGAGGCCCCAGAAGTGTGACAACGGTAAGAGAGCAGGAGCCAAGTAAATGTCACATCGAAATCCTCTCAAGCTGTCGCTTGCAGTGATGGATAGACTCCAGGAGGTGACACAGCTGGACCTGACTTGGCTCCTTCAGACACTGCATGGTGATACCTGCCAACACCGAGAGTCCCCAGACCAGGCAACCCAAGACACATTTGCAACTGTGCACAAAATCCACTCCTGAAACTGCAGAGGCCAAGGGCCTTTAAAACACAGGAATTCTTATCCCAGTCTCACCTCTTTTTTATGTTTCAGCCATCTGCTGCTCCCCCCCTTGCCCCTGGGAGCATTCAGCCCTCCCTTACTGAACTCACTGCCCTGGTGTGAGGGACAGTGGCTGAGGGGACCCACTGCCTCAGAGTGGCTTCTGTGCCAGATAACGCCAGGCCCAACGGACCCACCACGGGGCACAGCTGAGCCCCTCAGCCACGCTGGGGGTGCCAGGAGAGGGGAAAAGAGGTTTGGGAAAGGGCAGAAGGTGGCCCAGGCAGAGGAGGAGGAAGGCAAGGAGGGAGCAGCAGCAGAGGGAGACCAAGGGAGGAGGAAGAGGAGGGCAGGAGGTGCTGCAGCCCGATAGCAGGGAGCCCCTGCAGCCCTGGAGAGACTCTGCTGGAGCAGAGACCCATCCTGCAGCCCAGGAAGGGTCCCAGGACGCAGCAGGGAGAAATTTTGACAAGCATTTGGCACTGTCCCCCACAGAATTCCCATGGCAAAGCTGGCTGCTCATGGCCTGGATGAGTGTACAATCTGCTGGATCCAGCACTGGCTGGAAGGACGATCCCAAAGGTTGGAGTTAAATCCAGCTGGTGGCCAGTCACAAGTGATGTTCCTCAGGGCTCAGTACTGGGGCCTTTCCTGTTTAATGTCTTTACTGATGATCTCAACAAGGATAGAGAGAGCACCATCAGTGAATTTGCACATGACTCCAAGTTNGAGTGCAGAGGAGGGACACGGAGCTGGTGAGAGGCCTGGAGAACAAGGCTTATGAGGATCCATTGAGGGAGTTGGGATTGTTTAGTTTGAGGAAGAGGAGGCTGAGGGGAGACCTCATCCCTCTCTACAACTGCTTGAAAGGGCATTGTAGGGAGGTTGGTGCTGGTCTCTTCTCACGGGCAATGAGCGACAGGACAAGAGGGAATGGCTGCAAGCTGCAGCAGGGGAGGGTTAGGCTGGACATGAGGAAAGAGTTTTTCCCAGAGAGAGTGGTCAGTCAGTGGAATCAGCTGCCCAGGGAGGTGGTGGAGTCCCCATCCCTGACTGTGTTTCAGAGTAGATTGGATGTGGTGTTGAGGGATCTGGTGTAGGGGAGAACTTGTAGAGTAGGGCTGATGGTTGGACTGGGTGATCCCAGGGGTCTCTTCCACCCTGAATGATTCCATGATTCTATGATTCTGTGAGATAAAAACCTCTGTTTATCTGAGCCTCCGAAAGGCACCTGGTTCTTGATGAACCATTAGTGTTGTTCACACTTTACTGGGCACTGTCAGAAATGGTTTTGTGTTTTTCACCTTAAAAAAAAAAAAAGATGATTTCAAAGCTGTAGCTGTAACCCAATTACACCCCATGTCAGGGCAGAACAAAAGCAAATGTGCTTCTGGCTTCAAGCCTGCCAACAACGCTCAGTGCCTCAGTGATTTTATTTCCCTTAAGTCAGCGGTATTTAAATTTCTCTGTAAATTATTCCTGATAGTTTATTCATATCTTAACAGCTGGATTGTGGCACTGTGCCCTACACTGTATCAGCGTAGGGTGAGCAGGATGGAGCCACGGTGCCCCAGAGATCATCTGCTGATTTATGGCCGACTCAGGCAGAATTGATTTTGGGGTGACACAGAGTGGGAGAGCCATTCCCGGTGCCCATTTGGCAGGTGGAGGAGAGCAGCCACTGCCTCGTGCATACAGGGGACACTCCACTTACAGCTGGAAAAAAACACTGGGAGATGAAGGGTATTTTAGCCTAAGCAAAATTCAGGCCAGAAAGTCTAAGTGAGCCTTTAAGAGAGAGCAATCAGTGCCACCACTGTAGAACAGGTTATTGGCTGTCGGCAGGGCATGGTAGCTGGCCAGACACACGTCTGTAGCCTCCTACAGCTGTGAAATAAAGCACATCAGGTTTGAGCAGGAGCGTCTGAACCACGGAACCATCGATGATTTCCAGCGTGACTTTGGCTTTAGTAACAGTTTCGGCTGGGCTGTTGGCTGTGATAATGATCTTTATTCTGCTGCTTTTTAGGCAGTGGCTTCAGAGCCGGTTTCCAGGGCAATATCTCAGCAGATTCATGTATAAACGCTCATCATCTGGGGAAGCAGCACAGTGACAAGCATCTTCTGAGTGGATCAGTGAAGAGTATTTCAGATTTCTGTCATACACATGCATAAATTTCCCCTGTAGACACCAAAGGAAGGCTGTCCAATGTCAGTGAAGGATGTTATTTTCTTAGTTCTGCTGCAGATGCAGTTCCTTAGCCCCAGTTTACTCGTCTGCAAACTGGGAACTCTACGATTTATCCACATTGAAGACTGATGAAATAAAATATTATGGTGGCTACTGTTGTTACCAGCAACAGTACCTGATGCAGGATATCTCCAAAAAGATCCTAACATCCCTTCCCACCTGGAAGAACCATAGCAACAGAGAAGCTCCTCTGAAGCAGTTGCTGGAAATGGAGAAAAAGGTGTCCAACAGTCCCTATGCCCCTTTGATTCCAAACTGGTGCACTGTTAAAAACAGTTCTCTACACTCATCAGCCCAGAGAAATCCTCTAGAAATCCTGTGGAAACTCTCTGGGATGTTCCCAGAACCTGAGCATATGGGCTGAGAGTGGGAGCTTCAGCTCTTGAGGACACTCTGCAGAGAGATAAGGGGCTGAGAGACACGGCACCAGCTGTAGCAAGCATCGTTCGGGCAACTCCCCGGCTGCCTCTTCCCGTCTAGATTCGGCAGCAGCAGAATGATGACTCCTGGGTACCCCTTTCGAGCTCACATTCCGACTCACTGCCTGACCCCGGACCAGCCAGTTAACCTCCCTGTGCCATCTGATGCCTGACTGTTAAGAAGATGCAGCACTGTGCCTCCCCTTCCCTGCGTCGTAAAGCTTTGGCAATTTAGACTTGTCAACTGCTTTGGGGCCCTGAGAGGAAAGGTGCTAAAGCATCCTTATTAATATTCATGAGGAAACAAAACCTGTGACACAGCACACACAGACTGAGCGCAGCCACCTGCCCTTTGCAGCATGGGGCCACTGGGCTTCTTCCTCTTCACGTCAGAGATGAGCACGATGGACACGGGCAGTCAATGTGGGCCTGCAGCCCAGAAAGCCAAGCGTTTTCTGGGGCTGCACCGAAAGAAGTGTGGCCAGCAGGGCAAGGGGTGTCGTGATTCTGCCTCTCTACTCCACCTTGGGGGGATCCCTCCTGGAGTACCGTGTCCAGCTCTGGAGCCCCCAGTGCAGGAAGGACGTGGACCTGTTGGAGCAGATCCAGAGGAGGCTCACAGAAATGATCAGAGGGTTGGAGCACCTCTGCCATGAGGGAAGACCGAGAGAGTTGGAATTGTTCAGCCTGGAGAAGAGAAGGCTCCACGGAGACCTTATAGAAGCCTGACTGTACTCAGAGGGAGCCTGCAGGAAAGAGGGGGACAAACTTTTTTATCAGGGCCCGTTGTGAAAGAACACAATGGCTTTAGGTTAAAAGAGACTAGATGAAGACTAGATATAAAGAAGAAAGTTGTGGTGAAACACTGGCCCGAGTTGCCCAGAGAGGTGGTAGATGCCTCATCCCCGGTAACATTCAAGGCCAGGCTGGATGGGGCTCTGTACCACCTGATCTAGTTGAAGGTGTTCCTGTTGATTACAGGAAGGTTGGAGTAGATGACCTTTAAAGGTGCCTTCAAACCCAAACCCTTCCATAATTCTACCTAGCGGCACGCTCGAATGGTTCTGTCGTTTAACAAGGACCACCTGTAGCACTAGTTGCATCTTTCACACCTTGATACCCACGGTACCTCCAATGTTGCCCAAATTGATGCATGCAATATCTTGCAGAGACACCTGGAGACCTTGAACCTTAACCCCTCCGCTGTCAGATCATACCTGTCAGATCATCTGCAGCCTCCTGAAAGGAGGTTGCAGAGAGGTGAGTGATGGCATCTTCTCCCAAGTGAATAACGACAGCACCAGGGGGAATGGTCTGAAGTTGCAGCAGGGGAAGTTTAGATTAGATATTAGGAAGAATCACTTTACTGAGAGGGTGATCAGGCACTGGAACAGCCTGCCCACCCAGGAGGTGGCTGAGTCACCATCCCTGGACCTATTTAAGAAGCGTGTAGATGTGGCACTTCAGGGCATGCTCTGGTGGCCAAGATTGTAGGGTGTGGGTTGTGCTTTTGTGTAGGGTTGGACTTGGTGGTCTCAGAGCCCCTTTCCAACCCTGATAATTCTGTGATTCTGTGACAGATGTTCTTACACATCCAGAGAGCTGATCTATCCTGGCATGTGATCGCATCCCACCGGGGTGCCTGCGGTTTGGTTACATATGGGTAGGCATCTGTTGATGTGATAGGGCTTTTTTTCTTGTCCACGACCCCCATGTGAACATCCTCTGCCACATGGTGAGAATGTGGTGTTACAAAATAGGAGTCTGAAGCAACTAGGATGTTTCCCAATACATAAGGTTACTCCCAATACATAAGGTTANCTTGTAGAGTGGGGCTGATGGTTGGACTGGGTGATCCCGGGGGTCTCTTCCAACCTGAATGATTCTATGATTCTATGATTCCTGTCGCTTGACAGCACGTTTGATTGCAGTTATGTGGCAGGGGACATCAGACATGAGGTCAACTGGTGTCTTAGCTTCCAGTTAGGTAGTCTGCATGGCTCTTGGGAATGCCAACACCAGGGATTGCCTTGCTAGGGCAATTTGTATGGACTGTGGCTCACTCTTAGGCCACAGGTCCTTCACAGGGCACCCTGCACGATACAATTCTATAGCTTTCCTCTCATTCTTTCCTTCTTTGACCTGGAGCACTCTAACTTTTACGTTAACCAGAGTTCTGCTTTTATATATGACTTTGTGCAGAATTCAGTCCTGCTTAATTACTGACTGCGTGGCTGGGACCGAGTTAACTAGAGGGCTAACTGGTGTACATTACCATTCCAGCTCTCCAGAGCACACTCTGCATGACTGCAAGCGAACCCTGTCTCCCTGAGACCCCGATTTGGTAACTGAAATCAAATGAAACAAGACAGGGATTTCTTTCAGCACATCAGTCGATAAAGGGAGAGATCTGTAAGTGGGGGTTGCTGGCCCAAAACTAGGGGCCAGGGATATAAGCTCCTGTTGGCTTCAGGAAGCATCATATGCCTTGGAGAACTGCTTCTCTGTCCTCCACCATGGGCTGCAGGACTCCAGATGCTAGGAGCATGGCCTGTCTGCAAAGAGCAGGCTATTTGCCTCTGTAGCTCTCCTTTATGCAGACCCAGCCTTCCTTTAATAGACCAGGAGCAAAGAATAGTGCAAACAACAAAAAAAAAGGGCTTTTGTAAGCAGGAAAAAAAAAACCCTGTGAATCCATTGGGCCGAGAGACATCTCCCCCTGCCTTTTACAGTCTGGTCACGTTCTCTAATTGCTCTGGTGATTTGTACTTCATCAGGGCCATTCTCCTTTGCTGCCCACTCCCCTCCTCTGTCTGGCCCTGGGATGAAGTCACAGGCTAAATGTGTGATGATGACAGTCAATGACATAGCTACAGGCAGTGTTTTGGCCTGCCTATAACTATGGCAGATCCCTGTTTTACTGCAGGGTCAGTCAGGAGAAACTGAGCAGGGGAGGCAAAAAGCTTTATTATCTTTAAGGCAACTCACTCCTTGCCATCATGCCAGAAGATAAAACTTGTAGAAACTACCCCAAATCAGAGGGGAACACTAGGGAGAGAGACAATGCTGAGTGCAGGGTGTAACGGGCTGAAGGGCTTTATAGGAACCCATTTTCCATTCCCCCGTTCCTCCTGGCACTCTCTCTCAATTTAATTAAGCATAAAGAAGATTACATGCAACTTCAGGATGATGTAATGCATCTGTGTAATTGAGCAGTGCATTGTCAAAGAGCATTCAGTCTAATGTTATGTATATTTGATGGAACAATTTCCACTATTAATATTCACTGAGGATTCCTAAAATTAACTGTAATTACTGAGGGAAAGGACCTAGATATGACTGAGCACAACTCAAAGAAAACATCTGCTCAGTGCTCCGTGCTGTGCAAAACCAGAAGGATGATGTTAGGCTGCATTAGGAAAGGGCAAGGTAACAAAATTGGGAAGGACTCAACTAAAAAGGAGAGATGAAATAACGAATGGCTTCAGTTAAAACCCCTTTACAAACTCTACTGCTGACCTCAAGAAACGGGAAAGCTGCAGGCTATTCCACCACAGTTTCCTGCCCCTGTAAACGTGAGACTGATAAAAAAACCCCAAAGGTAAAGTGAGACAAATCTTTATTTCTATGCCAGAAAAGCGTGGCTTCTGACAACAAGAAGAGTAACTTTTGAAGAGGGATGTGTCACCGTACAAGGGGGCTGCAAACCAGAGCCCTAGGAAACACCCTGCACAGGGGAGGGCAGTGAGAGAGTCTCGGCAGCGTGGTCCTTCATTTGTTACAAGGAGCCACACAGCAGCAATTTTCGATCCATTAACAGACCAGGTCAAAGCACGGCACGGAAAATCTCATTGCGGGGCTCCTGCAAGCTTGGGAAGCTCTTGCTGACTTCCACTAATGCTTCCAGTTGTGACAATTCTAACCTTTCAAGTGAACCACAGAATCACATCAGGGGTTGGAAGGGACCTTGAAAGCTCATCCAGTCCAATCCCCCTGCCGGAGCAGGAGCACCCAGAGCAGGTCACACAGGAACGAAAAAGGCTCTAAAAAAGCATGCACTTGACTAAGCCGTTATTTCTTGGTTTGCTGTCATTATCTTTGTAGCTTTAGGCTGTTGGCCCATCTCAATACTAAAAACCCGGTGTGGGTATCACCTTTTACATTGTGGTTGTGGAGCCGTGATGTTGTCATCAACGCAAAGAAATACTTGGAAGGAGGTGAGCTGGTCACCATCTCGTCTGCTATTTATGCTCTGCCCTGAACCAAGCGTGGCCTCCTTTCTGGGCTGGGAGGCAGGTCTGGTGGACCCGCCTGGATGACTACATCTTTTCAGGGTCTCTGCATTGGCGAATGGCGCAACAGGTCTAATGGGCTTGGGAGTCTCAGCTACAAGGCATTCTGGAGTGGCACAGATTTGCTCTGTCTTCCTGTTTCTAACCTGAAACAACTTCCCAGCCAAGTTTTGGGATGTAGATGTTGGATTTTGCCGAGGGGCAGGACCCCTCATCAGCTGTGATCAGTCTGCAACCAGGAAGAGCGCAGTTTCTTCTCCTGGTGTCTTCCTGTGAATGGTATAATGGATGGCCTGCCTTAAACTTCTGCCTTCCCAGACCACAGGGTAGTCTTGGCACATTTCATTCCCCGTGTGCTGACATCCTGGGGCTGATAGATCAGGTTCACACCCGCAGGCTTTTGCTGAGAACTGAATTCTAGCACCTTTACTTCTCAGCTGATCTCATTCAGCCTATAGGTCTAGTCATGGAGTAAAACACAGCTCATTATGGATAGATTTATCAGGCCATGAATTTTCAGAAGCACATGAAAGCCTTCCAGCTGAACAGTGCCACGAAAAGCCAGAGTAAGCTGTTGCCATATCTACCAGCACCCAACCAACTGCACCAGCTGAACCTGGTTCTCTCAGGCCTCAGGGAGATGCAGTGTTTTGTGCAGACATAAAAGGAGCCTTTGAAGCTTTGCATGAAGCTTGAAGTCAAACACACAGGGAACGTTTTCTTACCCTCTAGTAACAAAACACCTGCCTTAACCGTGATAGTAGAGGGATTTTTCAGTCTGACAGGTTATGGGATTAAAGGGCCGGTGTGCAGTGAGGCAAACTACAGGAATATAAAACATGTGAGGGAAGTGGACCCCTTGGGTCATTACATCCCTGCTATCCTCAGATATCACTTAACCCATGTTAGATTCCACCTCCGTTGCTGTGTCTGCCTCCCCTCTGGTGCTTCTAAATGGGAGGGTGGCACAGAGTCTCACTCCTCAACTAGTCATAGCCCTTCTTTGTTTTCGGCCTGAAATATTCATAAGCAATATATTCACATTGGGTTCTGCTAGCACCCTCCTCTCTGCCTAATAATTGTCACCTCCCCGGTGATCACACGCTGAGGTACTGACAGACAGCACACATTCGCAGCCCCCACTTTGCTGCAGTCAAACAACCCGGCTCGGTTTGTCTCTCCTCAGAAGAAGATTTCCTCTCTGTTTGCTTCCTCCTCCCATGGCCCACCTCTGCAGATGACCTAGCTTGAGCTTCCCTGCTCTGCATACGCACGGCCAGAACTGTGCATGGACGTGGGCTGGAGCTCCCTCAGCTTCTGGCCTTCCAGAAATGTTGGCTTGGAGCTGGGGGTCCCTTCCGAGTGGCTGAAGGTGTTTGGAAAACAAAGCTGATTTTCTGCTCTGGCTTTTGTTCCGTCACTACGATTAGTCCATGGACCTCAAATTAAACAAAACCCCACAGAGTGGCAGCGTTTTATTCAGCAGCGTCTTAGCAATAGCTTGCTTCAATATTTCCCCCTCCCCAGTGGTAAGAACTTCTGATGCATCCTCCAAGTGCATTTGTCCTTTCACAGTCACGTCACAGTCTCTGTTTAGAGCCTCTTGCAGCCCTCCTGAGGGCCAGGTGCCAGCTGGTGTCTGCAGAGGCCACCTCTGCAGCATTTGGCTGCAGGTAACGTGCCGACTATTCCCCAAGCACATCCTTCCACTCAGTTTGCCAGATTGACCAAAACCACTCCCCTGACAATCGGTACAGAGGTTTTTCAGGGCTCTGGGACCGAGAGGGTGATCATCTCCCACTGTGTAAAGCCTTATTTCCTTTCGGATTTGTTTCCAGGTTGGATGCAGCAACTTCCTTTAGTATATTTTTATTTTGTATTGTTTGGCTTGTGCTTCTTGTGCTTAAATAAACTTCACTGTTGGCCCCACTTCCCTTCATTGCTGTTCTTACTCTCTCTCTTTATTGGTCCTGCCAGAAACCCTTCTGTCCTTGCTTTTGATTTCTTTCACAAGGTTCAAATCAGTTGCTTTTGCAATTGGCATATTACGTCCTGGCTTCCTGAAATGACACAGCTTTTCTTGCTCAATTCCTTTCTTCCCCTTACTCTTAAAAAGTATTTTTAACATGGGTAATTTAAATAGCTTTGGATTTTCTCTCTTTACTCCTTTGAGATTCTTTTCACTCTCTTGTGGTTCCAACTCTTGATAGCCAATTATGCCCTTGGCAGAGGAAATGTGAAGTCTGTACCACGTTCGGTTCATTGAGGTCTCCAGCCCCAATGATTTCAGTAATGAGAGCCCTTCTTTGCCCAAAGAAAATCTTTATTTTCATTTAGTCTAAATTCAATCATTGCAATTCGCTCGATTTTATAGTATATAAAAGAAGAAACAAAAACAAAAAACCAAAACACCAAGAAACCCCCAAACACCCAAAACAAGCCCCACCCAGCAGCACCACTGCGCAGTCTTACGTACAGTTATCCCCAGAAGATTAGGCAAAGGCAAAGTGAACAATGACTGCTCTGCATTCAGGGCACTGTGAGGTACAAAGAGATGTGCTCAGGCAGCAGAGAGGCTCAGGGAAAGGATGCAGCTGCCCTGCTGGAAGGACTGCCCTGGAGGCTGCATCCTGGAAGAGGACGTAGCCAAGGGGCTTTAACCTACTAATAGAGATGTAAATACCGAGCAGAAGGGAAAGCCCTTGGTTTAATGACTTATTAATAGGTAGAAATGCCCACGACCTTTATTTTTACTCCTTGCTTCCTCGACCAGGTGGTGACTTAGTGCCTGTGTGTCAGTCTTTACAGCAGCTCCAGCCCATTTTTCTCCCTGTGATTGCTACTTGCTGTTCCACAGCAGAGCTCTGCTGCCTTGCTTCTACTGCCTAATTGAATGAACAACCATCTCAGCAGCTTCTCACTCTTTCTGGACCAACCTGTCAATAAAAACTGCCTAAACCTTTTATGACTGATTTGAGATGCCCGTTTGCTTGCAGGTAGATAATCGAGACCGAGCCGTTGTACCCTTTTCCAGCAGGGTCTGCACATAAATACCAGTGCTAGTGGCATCAGCTTCATCCTCTTGTACTCTTCTACGTGTTCCAGCCTCTCTTGGGTTTCACTTCCTGAGTAACCCACTGATAAACTGCACCACTTATTTTTTTGCCCAAGTAAGAGTACTGCTTTTCTTGCCAGAATCCATGATTTTGACATGGTTTGGGTGCTGGTCGACAGGAGGCT
>VZTM01040512.1:0-10798 GCA_013400555.1 Jacana jacana | reverse complement strand
CAAGGTAGCTGTGGAAGTAAAACAAAATTAGTCCAAAAATCAAGGGCAAAAAGCAAGGAATTAATCAATTTTCCTTACTAGCAACACATTATACATCAGCAAGAAGAAAATAAAACCAATGAGGAAAGGTCTAATGATGTAGCTTATAAATTGCAGATTGCCTGTTTGTGAGACATAAAAATCGATTATAGTCTATAAAGAACATAATGGTATCACTGAAGGTTTGGAAACACTGTCTGTCATTAGAATTCATGAGGGAATATACTAGCCTTTCCCTCTGTAAAGATTTTATGTTCATCATTTGGCAACATGGAGACCAGGTAGCCTAGCTCAGCTGGTAAGTAATTCTGACATGAGACTGAACGTAGAGGAAGCCGAGGAGCTTCTTATGACAGAACTTCCGTTAGCTGTAAATGTGCTTTACCTGGCATTTACTTTGGAAGCAGAGCATTTTCTTTTGTTCTAACTTTTCAGGTTGCTGAAGAAAGAATGAAGGGAATGATCTATTCCCTAGCACAGAAAACATAATAAAAACACGGGCTAAATTCTGTTCCTAACCTGAGGTAATTAAGGAGGGAGATAGTCAAGGTCTTCAACATCAGCTAACGAAGAAAGGGAGCATTGCATGCCTAAGCTCAGGAGAAGAGGAACACATTTCTCCTTTTAACATTTCATCTTCTTTACTTTAACCTTTAATTACATCAGTGAGTTTATATATGAGATGGGAATTAGAGCCTATTCTAAATTGCGAATTCTAAAATGCGTTTCTCTATAGGGATAAATAATTTATACAAGCTTGCAAGCCAGCAATTTAATGAGCCCTTATGCATGTAAACAAAGTTATAGCTCTTTGTAGCTACTGCAGAACTCTTCAGTAAAAGCATCTGGGGTGAAAAAAGGCAGAAGTTGAGTCCAGTGTCTGGGATCTGACTTGGTTTTAAAAAAATAGCAATCCTGTGGTAATTGTCTTCGGAGTCATTAAATTCCTGTTTGACCGCTCTGATGATCTGGAGCCACCAAATAGACTGTGTTCATCTAGTGCTATTTCCNTGTTCATCTAGTGCTATTTCCTGTATAATAGAGGCCAAACAATTTGATCTAGTAATTTCTTAAGGAAAGGAAATTAAAAGGGATGTAGCCCTTTCATAAGGCCAAGAGTTTAAAAGTGAAGAAAATTGTTTATTTAAATTTTTTCATAACTAAATATCTGTCTTAGAAGCTGAAAGAGGAATCACACTTCAGGAAAATGTGGTGTGAAGAATTCAGAAAACAATGTGTCTCTTTGCCATTCACGTATTTTACACCATCTCTAGACAATCCTCACTACTGTACTACACTAAAAGCAGAAAGCATTCAGTTTTCATTTGTTTTGAAGCACAAACTTATTGCAGTATGCCTACTGATTAAAATATGCTTACACAGAGCTAAGCTGCAGGGATTTTTTTATTTAATGAAGGGATCCATNACAGTTTTTGCTTGAAGTTAAGTTGAAGTCTCTCTCAGTTGCACAACTGGAGAGACGACCCTGTAAAAATACAGTGTATTATTTAATAAGTTCTTCTGACAATGTCAAATACAGAGTATTTGCACTTTGTGGTATTTATGAGGAGGTAGTTTTCTGGAGAGACATATTATCAAGGTGCCTGAAGTGGCCTGTGTTTTCCAAAGATCAGTCATAAAAGAAAAAGGGGGAAACGAGAGAAAGCATTTAAGACTTAGGAGCCTCCTGTATAAGTTTGTTTTGAAAATATGATTTAGCCTTATGAAATAACCATGTTTAAGCCAGTGTCTTTATAAATTAATGACAGGACATTTTACTTCTCACTTGCATTGATGGAAAAACTCCATGAGGGATGCTGCATAGGTCCTGTTAACTCTTGAATAGTAATTTACTTCAGCATTTGTGATTTACACTGAAAGGCAAGATTTAAAAGAAACATACATAAATGTTTGTCACATTTTCACATGTAGTTACTAAAGTTTCGAAATCAGCTGAGCCTAAATTGATCTTTACAGCTATGATTTTCTGATATACATGACATATATAGGCCAAACCGTGGCCACATAATTTTTAATTGAAGTGTATGAATAATTCTGGCAAGTGAAAAGGTAACCTTCTCCTCATGCAGTTATGAAAAAGTAGAAAAGAAAGTTATTTTTTTCCCTTTTTCAGAACATGTAGACTGATATTAAGCTATAACATGGCTGCCTTGTTTTCAGCTGGCTTGGTTAAATGAGGGATATGCTGCCCAAATTGCTTAGACCCTGACAGTCACTAGAGTCAGCAGGTATTAAACAAATGAAAATCTTATTGATCATTTCACGCAAAATCCTGGAGTTCTTTGTTATATTACCTAACAATAATACACCCATTAGCATGTATTTACATTCATTAGTTTTACTGACCATTTTGGGACTGCCTGTGTCTCATCTGCAAAGGAGAATGAGTTATCTGCTGCTTTTGTAAGCATTACATATGCAGGTTTTAATTTTGAATTTATGTGGTATAGTTAAAGAGACACTGGGAGATATCTACAGTGTCTGAATGAGTTACTAGTTAGAAAAAGCTGACAGCTTGTTACGTTACAAAGAATTTGGTATATTTATGCCATTTTTAAGGTAATTTTTTATAGTCACATTCTCTCAGACTCTAATAATTTGTCTTTTGTAACATTTTCTAACTGAAGGACTTGAAACAGGAATATCCCCAAAAAGGATGTATCACATCCTTTTTTAATTGAAATTAGTACAAAATTAGTTCTGTCACAGCAGAACATTTAGTGAGCTAAACCTTGTTTAGACAAATAGCTGAAAGATGCCAAAGTAGTAGAAGGAGGAGTGTAGTGAATGAGCACTGCTATTGTTACACTGCAGAAATATTCCATGGCCTCAATATCAGCATGTCTTGAATCAACATGCCATTTAAGAATATAACGATGTATTAGGGCTCTACTGAAAGATTTGATATTTAATTGTGTTCATTGATCAAAAAGCATAAACAAAATAACAATAAACGTGAAATCTTTGTATTCTAATGATAATGCTTAGCTTTAGCTCTCTGTCTAGACCTGCTAAATGCTGCTAAGTGAATTATGGGATACAATGATGAGAAGTGATTCAAGCATTCTGTTCTCAATATTAATTTTCTGGATGCCAGCAGAAGTTGTATAACGAATAAAGGATGAAGTGCATAGGCATATGCTCATACCTATCAGTAGTAAATTATAACTTTGACAGCCCAGGAGTGTTAGGAATAGAGGGGCAAGTGGCTACGGTGCCTTAACAAAGAGGAACACAGACAAAATGGCATTTCTTTTTAATGTGGCTGCTAATTTCAATACCTCGGCTTTATTACTGATTATATCCTTTGAAAACTGAACAAAATAATGAATTAGTTATGTAGAGATTAGGGATGTCATTCTCATGGAAAACCGTTTTACGGGGAAATAAATTCAATGCCAGACATCTGCAAGGCAAAAAAATGCTCACTTATTAAAGCTATTTTTTGTCAGTGATGTTAAATGGCAACCAAAAAAAAGAAGAGAATAGCTCCACTATACACAGGAAAATTCCATATCCTTCTTCATTTTGAACATAAGCATATTTGTGTTTATCTATTTCATCAAAGCTTCATATTGTGTGTGAAAAAAAAAGGCATAACGATGTAAATGTGGTTGAGAACAAAAGTAGACGGACGGAATGAATTTAAGAATAGAGCGGAAATACGCAAAGGGGAAAAAAAGGAGTTCCATATGCCTAGAGTGCAAGAATATGGAAGAAGAATTGTAAGATGATGAAAGAAAGGGTGTGGAATTATACGTAACAGAAGGTACAAAGAAGAATATAATAGAAGAGTACTAAACCAAAACCATGTAAAATAGGGAAAGCAATAAATAACATTACAAATAATAGACACGATTCTCAACCTGGATAACTAGATGTAGCTCCAGTAATTTCAATTTCTGCTATACTTACTGGGGGTCTACCCCACCAGTGTCCCTGTGGTGATTAAAATAAATCATTGACTTGAAGTAGATATAGCTGAGCTTTTTGCATCTCTGCAGTATCTAGGGTGGGCCTGGCTTAGTGTTATGTGTCTTCCCACAAGGTGCATTGATAATATCCTTAAATTAAAGTATTCCCACAAGCCTGTGCTTCCACAAGCACATATTTCCCTTGGCAGCAGCATTCTTAGCAGCACTGGTATCCATGGCAGTATCTACTACGTATGAGTCTAAACGTGGAAGCTCTTTCCCCTTTCACAGTTTTTTATGACACTACAATCCTACTGCCTACCACCAGCTCCAGCCCTCATTCGCCAGCTGAATTTGGGCTACATATAGACGCACAGGAGACCTGGTCTAATGCCTGTGCTTGCCCTCAGCAAAGACCCTGCTGCTCGTATTGCTGCTTTGGGATTATGAGGGCAGCTGTGGGAAAGGAAATGGTTTGGTGACAGGCTCAGAGACCACCACACCATCATTGTCCCAGGCTGACCAAAGTTCCCAGGCACCAATTGACAAGACTATATTATTGCCTCAGCCTGGGTTAACCTGGGCACAGTGCTTTCAAAAGGTGAAGCCTTTTGAAAGCCCTGTGCTGGAATACGGTGCACCATCTTTACAATGAACAATGGTGGTGTTTTGAGGATGTAACTGCACTCTGCCTGCCTGCAGAGTGGAGGTGAAATGTCAAGGTGTAATTCGGCCAGCGCTCCACCAGACTGCAAATGCTGTGCATTACAGAGCATCTCTGGGAGCATGGGAGAGCCTTTTCATCCAGACAGCAACTGGGAGGGCTGGATGCTGTTACGTGTGTGGTATCTGGGAGGTCTCCAGCATCTGCAGCCAGCGATTTCTGTCAATGGAAGCTGGCAGCATGCGTACTCCCAGCTGTGGACTCTCTGGGTAGTACTCAAGTAGAAGACAAAACAATTTTTTTTACACAAAGATAAATAATTTTACTTTTAAAATAGGAGTATTCTCAATCCTTTCTCAGTCCTTTTCCATCAGAAGTGGTCGCTGGCTCCTTTCCCTTTGGCTAGGGCTTTTGACTCTTCTCCTCCTCCCTGTCTATCCATCAGCAGCTGTGCTCTCCCTCATCCCCCAAAGCCTCTGTCTGGGGCTTTGCCATCCCATCCATCCCACTTCAGCTGTTTCCCCATGCTCCCAGGACTCTGTTTTGGCTCCTGGTCCCTTTCCCCTAGCAGCTGTCTAGCTCTACCCCACAGAGCCTCTGGTCTCTGCTGAACCCTCTGCCCCTTTCCTGCCCAGGCCTCTGCTGTGGCTTTGAGGCAGGATGCTTTCTCTTCTGCCGCTCCTCCAGAGCTAGCCTCTGCCTTTGCCTCCTCCCCTGACCTCTGCTCATCTTCAGCAGCTGGCGCCTTCCTGCCCATATCCCCACCACCATGCCTTTGGTTTTCAGACCCCTCCACCCCCTGCCCAGCCTCTGCTGGCTATCCTCATCCCCTCTGGATGAGGCAGTGTGCATGGAGCCCTGTTTCCCAGCCCTCAGCAGCTGTTCCCTGGGCACCTGCCCTGCCATGGCTTTCAGCCAGGTCCCCCCCTTGCCCTCGTAGCAGCTGTTGTTTGTTCCCTCAGGCCAGGCCTCAGGGGGCTGTTTTCCTTCCTGGCCAGGCCTCAGGGATGGGGAAGACCTTCCTCCCCACCCAGCCCTGCCAGGTCCCAGGCTCTGTCCCAGGCTCTCCACAGCTGTCTCCTCTCATGCCAGGTCTCTGCCTCCACCTTCAGGTGCCTCTACCTGCCTTTCCCTTCTCCCCCATGTCCAGATACCAGACAGATACTGCCAGCCAGGACACCAAGGCTGGGAAATGGAGTGACCATGAGTCAACTGAATTCCTCTCATCACACTTCATTACTGTGACAGCACATCACAGCTGTGACAGCTGAGTTGTCAGGATGACCTCCAGAAGCAACTGCAAGTAGGGGGACAATGTGGTCCATGGTAGAAATGCTGTTAAAGGGGAGACCAGCACAACCTGCAGGAAAAACTGTAATGTGGAATGGCCAGCCTGGCCCTTGGGATTAATAAGAGCAGAGGCACCATGCCCATGCCAGAACAGCTGTGGAGTAAGACATAATTTGCTGCAATTACTCCTCAGCAGGCCTGAGGTGGATATGGTAGATATGGTAGATAAATGGGTAACTGGCAACCATAAGTTGCTGTTCTGGTTGTGGGCAGGAAGGAGGTCTGCAGCAGCTGCCTGTGCCATTTTGATGCCAGTATTGGCATGTCCTGCAACACATGAAGAGGAGAATGGGCTCTGTGTGCACACATGAGTGCTGCAGTGGGCTTTAATTTTCTGCCTCGCACTAAGCAAACTGCTCCTTACTGGGCAGTGGACTGGACTATGAGAGAGTTGCCATGCAGAATAGGTTTCCAGCTGCTCTCGACAACCAGAAGATGACATTTAAAGATAGTAGCAGTCTCCTTTTCTGACCCACTTATTTACCTAGTGAGCCATGTGATGTTATTGCACACCGTAAGCCACAAAAAAGGATGGCATGACCAGGGTGCTGGTTGGGGTACAGAACTGGTGCCTCAGTGTTCAAGAATATCCTACTGCCTGATCATCAGAGAGAACCCCTGACTATGGCAGCAGCCTTGCACAGCTGCTGTCCTTCCTCTGATGCTCCAGGCACAACGTGGGTTGGAGGAACCAGGAGTTTACCCTGGCTGGCCGTTCAGTCAGGTCCTCACTTCCAAAAGCGACATCAGTACCCAAATAAGGAAGTCTGGGCTGGGCTGGCAGTTAATGTCTCTGTTCTTCAGAAATTTTACCTTCACTTTTTTAAACTTGAAGAAGCACTGTTTCTCATGCCTAGCAGCAGCAAATCACCTAGACACCTCTTGGTACTGTAGTCAGTCAGTGTAGTCAGTCTGCTAGTAAAGCTCCAGCCTCTTCCCTCCATAGCCAGAGAAGTATAGATGGTTTAGTTTAGAGCCAGAGGTCAGACCACTTGAGAAATGTTGCTGGAGAGAGAGATACCTATTTTGAATTCAAAGAAAAAAAACCCAAAACAAACAAAATCTAAACCAAGCTAGAAGAGTAAAAGAAATCAAAGAAATTACTAGGAACAGGAATGAAGGACCAGGACTGGACCCAGATCAGGACTGGGTGTGGATTGCAAAGGGAGGTAGGTGAGTAAGGTTGAAGTACTCTGAAGGCCAAGAAGAGCTCAGATGTTTGGTTTGGGTCAATATGGAACTGTAAGCAGCTGTCTTTTTCTGAAACATTACCTGAGGGGTTGTGCCAATGTTGCTGGGCAGTTTTGTGGGGCATAAGTATTAGGTTCCCTCTGCATTTAGATTCAGCTTCCCGCTTTGCAGTGATGTGAGATGTGAATTAGGGAGTACCTTCTGCTTCAGTTTCAGAAATTTTCTAACATTATGATGAATTCAAGACCTAAACTAGCACATAATAAATGGATATGAGTGGGGAACTCCTTGCAAATACTCAAGCTAGTTCTGATTTAAAATGCTAATTTGGGTATCTGTAGTGTGTGATTTAGTTCAGTGAAAGATCTGATCCTATCTCCAAAGGCAATGAAAGTAGTTAAAATTCATGTTAGAGCATTCAACTGTCAATTTCTAGACTTAGATGTATTGGAGGGGGGGTGGGGTGGGTGTTGTGGTTTGTGGTTTTTTTTCCTTCAGTGTGCATCTGCCTTTCATTAATTACTTCATAGCTTTATTATCCGCTACTAGATATACTCTGTGGGTGAGCAAAAAAGCCCTGCACTTCCATGCAGATCCATGCTTGTCACTCTGAAAAGCAATATCCTTCAGAGAATGCCATCTGATTCTGCTGCAATGCAGTGAGTGACTGGCTGGGGTTAAAAGTGTTGCGCACAATTCCTGCTAGCTGGTCATTAATCTCCAGGAAAAGCCTCATGTCTTAATCGCTATTGTATAATTAGTAACCTCTTCCATCTAACCAGTGTTAAACTGAAACAGTAATGTGCCAAGTTACCATAATTCTCTCTAAATGAGGATCTAGAAGTACTGCTCTAAATGGTGTGTGACAGTGAAATTATTTTTTTTAATACTTCTCTGAAAAATACTAAAACCAACACCATCAGTGTTATGTGGCCAACTCTGAACCTCACAGAGCTGCCACAGATCACTGCAGCGTGATGTGGCTAAACACATGGCTAAACAAAGCAGCTAAACAAAGTAGTCCCCAAAATTGAAAATGTAAGGATGAGGAAAGTCTGTCAGGCTTCTTATATAACATATATGGTAAGGGAGCTTAAAATACCAGTCAGTAACTATCCCTTGATTTAGAGAATGTGGATCTGAAAGTAAGAGAAGAAAAACTGTATTTTAATATAGCAGCAAACCCCAGGGCAGCTAAAACCATCTAAGCTTGAAGAAATGTATATATTTTCCTTAGTATCTATGGGCTAGATATCTGACTGTTTGATATCGAATTAATTGATAGCTCACTATCAATGGTAAATTGATTTAAGTTTCCCTGTAGGATTTTATATCTCTGTCTGGAAGAGGTTTCTGTCCTGAGAAAAATATAGATATATTCTGTAAAACCAAAATTCAGCTGTAGAAACACTGAGATATTTTATTTTGATAACAACAAATTGTTGTCTATAAATAAATTTTGAGAATTCTAGTAATGCTAAAATATCATTCAAAGCATGATATAAATTAAAATTGAAGGAAAACAAAATTAAAATGAAGACAAACAGTGTTTTTAAACTTTCTCCTTTGGATGAAGCTGCACTGCCTGAGAAGAAAATTCTTCTCAACTTTTTTTTTCTCACAAAATAATTAGCATTCAGCTAGTCAAATTCTTGTCTTCAGTGTGATTGTGAAAAGATTCTAGAAAACTGATAGAGCTAGCTGCCAGGCTGAATAATCAACCATAAATAATGGTGAAATTTGAGACAGAAAATTCAGTGAATGTGTTTTCTTCTCTCTGACACAACTGTAATTGGCAAAACAAAATTAATGCAATAGAGATGAGCATCTGTTTTGCTTTAAGTCTTTTTCCTGGTGTATTTTTCCAGGATTTATGCTGGCACAGGATCAGGCCTAAAGAATTAGTTGGTGTGTGTGATTTTGTGTAGTGCTGAATATCAAGAAGGGATTCATCTGTAGTTCTTTCTTTTCTGGGTTTTTGCCTGTGTTATGTGGTTAGAGTGATAGAGGATTTTAAAAAATTAAATCTTCTCAGCTGCCTCTCTTTCTGAGGAGAGCTTAAAAAATTCAGATGAATCAGCAAGTGATATTTAAATAGTTCCTCATTTTATTCAACTGGAATATCATATCACATCCTTCATGTGCTGTTGGCTTGTGGATTTTCATAAATGTTTGTGTCCAAAATTGAGAGGTCAGAAGCTCCACCACCCTCACTGCACTGTCAGAATGTTTTTTTCAGTTATTCCATTTTCTACTTATTAATTCCGCTAGACAGATGCATCTGAATCTTTAGCACTCAGTAATAATTAAAAAATTATTCACCTTTACTTTCATGCATTGCAGAAGCTTCTTGGATCTTAATACAGATCTACCCCATTCCCAGAGCAATTTCTAACATTCCTTAGTATCCCTTTTTGAGTTTTGCTTGTTCCCCATGGCCTATAGTTAAGATTTTGAACAATCTTTAAGTCCAGAAAGGGACTCTTCTAACTAGTTCTACCAAGCATAATAAACCCCTCATCTCTGTGGAAACATTAGCTGCTGTTTTAAAGTAGTTACAAGGATGAGAGAGGAGTCCATAATTCCTGCAGTTGCGTTCCCCATTCCCATCACCTTGAAATACATCTTTGATGAGCAACACTGATACATGTCCCAGGACAGCAAACAAATGCTATATTAGAGTGAAAATGTAATATGTCTTTAAGCTTGAGAAAAGTTTTATTAGTGTTGTTCCTATAACTTTAAATGACCCAAAAGTACTAATGGAAAATCAATGAGGAAAGAAAGGGCGTTACAAAAAGTAAACAAGAAAAAGTGAAAAGGAAGGCTCCAGGCGCTGATTCTTTCTGATGAAATTCCTTGGAATTCTTTAACATTTATACTGTATTCATTTAATTGCTTTTAGTAATTTCAGATCAGCCTTAATGCCTGATATATAATAATTTAGACGGTGCAAATATAACATAGGTATGCATACAAAGCCAAAATTCAGTTGCCTGGGTTACAGCCAGGTTATGGAGATTTGTGTTAGCATGGAAGTATTTTACTTCTAAAAACAAATTCAGATGCCATAGAATAATTTTAGAAATTTCTTTACATGTTATTAAAACAAAATGACAGAAAATGTGGAAAATCAGAACTATGGGAAAAATGCTTGTATGTAAAAAGTACATTATTTTGAAAATATTAAGCCCTTGCATCTGTAATGGTTTTCTTAACTTCCTACTCTTCCCTTGCTAAAAAGCTAGTTCTGAAATTAAACAAGTTTGGACTGAGACTAAAGGTCACCTTCTTAATCAAGTGCGCTTAAGGCAGTAATTCTCAGAGTATTTCCACAGCAAACTCTTCCAGATGATAAAAGGATATTTCTATTTTATTCTTCTACTGTGGTAAAACACTTGGTCAGATTCCAAGCCCTATAATTAAAGAGTGCATTTCCAGATGTTTTTCCCTTAAACCAATGATCTTTCATCATCTATTACAGCTGTTTCATATCTTCTGATTTTTTTTCAATTTTTTTATACATATTCTTTCATTCTATCAGTAAAAGTTAGGTGGTAATCAGATTTTTGAACTATTAGGAGAAATAAAATGAAGAAAACAGTCTTGAATCCTCATA
>VZTM01040500.1:1734-14662 GCA_013400555.1 Jacana jacana | reverse complement strand
GAGAACAAGTCGTATGAGGAGAGGCTGAGGGAACTGGACATGGTTAGTTTGGAGGAGAGGAGGCTGAGGGGAAAGCTCACTACCTTCTGCAACTGTCTGAAAGGAGGTTGTAGAGAAGTGGGTGTTGGTCTCTTCTCTCAAGGATGAGAGGAAATGGTCTGAAGTTGCGGCACGGGAGGTTCAGGTTAGGTATTAGGAAGACTTACTTTACTGAAACAGTGGTCAGGCACTGGAACAGCCAGCACAGGGAGGTGGCTGAGTCACCACCCCTGGAGGTATTTAAGAAATGTGTAAATGTGCACTTCAGGGCATGCTCCATTGGCATGCTCTAATGGCCGAGACAATAGGGGGTTTTGTGTATGGTTGGACTCGGTGATCTCAGAGGTACTTTCCAACCATGATGATTCTGTGATCTTTACTGAAAGGAGTGCATTCTCAGTTAATAATGCAGTACTACCCATACATTTTGAATGTTTCTTTTGCCTTGTCAAGCTCACCCTATTTCTAATGTAGTACTTGTGCAATGTCTGCTTTGAGCTGTGCACTCAGAAGTCAAGGAGTGTGAGGTATTTACTCAAATGAAGTATAATTAATATAGGATTACTAACTCAACAAAAATTAGTTGCTGTGCAAATGAACAGAGTTAAAAAATAAAGCTATAGCACTGACAGCAGTACCAACTTGAGGTACAAGTACTAACATATATAAAATTCCAAAATGTATATATAAACTTTCTAGTGAGCTAGAACACAAATACATGATTTCATAGTACTACATTTCAAAAGCCTAAATTTTTAGCATCACATTAAAGATAAAATATGTGGCCAAGATAATACATGAGATTTTTTTAGATCTGAATTTCACTCTTTCTTATCTTTTCCATTTTACTGTTTCATTATCAATCATCCTGAAGTCAATGCTGTCTTTTTACAACCAGGACTTCAAACAGAGCAAACCAGAAAGCTTGAGTAATTGAAATATATATCCTTCTGTCTTCCTTTTACTATCCTCATTAAAGTCTTGTAACAATCAGGAAGCTGCTTCTAAGGTAACATATTCCTTTATGCTTTCCCAGCTAAATTCTTGCCTCAGCTTGTAAACAAAGAACTATAGCTCGTATATTCATTAGTACAGTTCAGCAATGCTTCCTAGTGCCAGCTTGCACACACTTGCAAGCCAGACTCTGCATAGTACTCCACAGATTTCACTCTGCATTGCTAAAGGCCCACCTCTATCTGTTAAGAACTATGTTTGTCTCCTGGCATTTATTAATCATAGTGAATCCTGCATATTTCACATAATAAAAGCATTTTAAAATTTCATGTAGAATAAATACATTTCTCCAAGTTAAAAAACTTCTGGAAAACAACAGTGAAAAGTCATCAGAATATCACATCACTAGTGTGCTAACAGTGTGGTTCATCTGTCTTCATGCTTTCTGGACATAGAAAGTACTTTGTTTTAAGGTTATATTGGGCTGACACTGACTTTATTTTACACTCTTAGATAATTCTGTTTCAACAATAGAAATATTTAACAACATCTGGAATACATACACATCACAAGACTGTGAGGTTATATTAGCAAATGGATTGGAAGAAGGATAGTCAATGTACAATTCAGGGACCTTTCATTGAATGTTTCTGTATCTCACTCATATATGACTTTGGATACTGTTTTCTAATACAAAAAACACTGAGTAGAAATGGAGGCAAAAACTTTAATTTCTGTTATGGCCAGAGCTACCAAACCTGGAGGGAACTCTTCCAGGATGCTTGCCTGGAATAAGCTATTTGAAAACGCAGCATTTGGGAAGGCATCAAACCAGCAGTTGTCACAGCAATAAGATTGTACATAAGGCTCCAGTCAGAAAACATCCCTTGTTGGCTATAACATTAGTTTATTCACAGTCCTGCTCTTCATTGGCATAATATAATAAATATGCAAATTTAGTAGTTGTTAATGACAGCAGTTATTTCCCACTTTTGCTTTAAAACCCAGTGGGAAAGAGTTACTGCTATATATGTATCTGTTGTTTTGCAGGCACATAAGACCCACCAGAAGATTACAAATATTCTGATTTTTTTTAACTTCTTCATCTGGTTATGAATTCGTTTCTTATAAACAAGTACCAGATCAGTGTCATGGGATTCTTAATATAAGCACAGCAATAGCAGCAAAAATCAGGATCCACTTCCCTTCTGCAAGACTCCCCAAGGAACTGTATCTGATNATCAAATTAACAGATGCAGGTGGTCTCTTTCCACCTCAAAGGAGAAAAATGTCAATATGAAGTCTGCGGGTAATGTGAGGATCAGAGCAGACTGATTCTCTCCCTACCCTCACACTGAGGTAGAGCTCACTTAGTTATTACAGGCATACCCTGCCACATGTCAAAGACGCTTTCCAGAAAAATGCTACAGTTCAGTAGCATAGTACAGTAGCATACAGTACAGTACAGAGATTCAATGAACAGTGAAGCCAGTCTCCCCATAAGAATCCAAGTAGCTGAGGGGGACTGCATGCAGATGCTTAAGAAAAACACAAGGGCAGTGAAGTGTAGTGTAAGATTCTCTCATTCAAATCCTAATACAACTACCATGAGAAACAAGCTCTCAATGGCACAAATGGGAACCAAAGTCTAGAGGGATGCTACTGTGTAGTTTCCCAACAAAATCCTCTGTGCATCTGTACTACTATTGGTGTTGTGATCAACAACAGAATTCCAAAGGAATGGACAGAGAAATGATGACCAGTAGTGTTACTGTCTCTCTTCCTCAGTGCAGGTAGTGGATCTATGCAACCCAATTAACGTAGCATACTCACCAGTAAGCACATACTGAAGCTGCATGAAAGAAATGTATCTTGCAGGAAGCTTTTCTCAGTACACCTTGCCACAAAAATGTTACAAAATGCACAGTCTAGCACTGGCAGTTAGCGGTTTGGAAGTTTAAGACAGGAAACATAATGCTCAGGATAAAACCAGGAAAACCCAAGTACGACTTATATAAACTTGCAGAGAATATGTAAATAATGTAAAGAACACATCAATAGTGTCCTTGACCCAACACTGTTCTGAGAACAGGAACTATGAAACAGTCTGTCTTGTAGTATTAAATATATCAACATTTTGTTGTTACTAATGGATTTGTGACATGGGTAAGAACATTTTACAGCATTACTGCTACACAGATGAACAAGCAAATCCGATCTGATATCTTAGCAGACTACACTACAAAGCAAGAGAGTCCATTTTTGTCATAAAGGAAGCTTATGACAAAAGGGAGGCTTATTTCTTCTCATCCCTAGCATGCAATCTCCAAAACCACCACTTGGCTAACTACAACTTTGAATTAATATCTATAATGATAAATAGTGGTTTCAATAGAATGTTTTATAGCAAATCATAAATCCATTTTCCCTTTTTCTTAAACATGTTAATACTAATTATGACATAGACGCAATATTTGCATTCCTTTTGGGGCTGTATATTTGCTGTTTATATGCAAATATGAAATAAAAGATTAGAGGAGTCACAAAGCTCACTCTTAATTTGAATCCGGCATGTGGCATAAAAAGCAAGGCAGTTGGAAAAGCAGAGAAATATGAGATAACAGAGATTTACATTTTACAATACATTCAGACAGACAAGAAGGGAATTAAATGTACATTTGGGAAATTTGGATATTTTATTTTCTTCCCTTTTTCCTTCCATCTCCCAAGAAGCCAGAGCTTGCATCACATCTTCTCCCTTTACAATATTTGTTTGCCATTTCCAGTTTAACATTTAGTTTGCTATTTACTGTGTAAAAAAAAAAAGCAAACAGAGCTAATGACAAGCCTGCTACCCTGTGCAGTTCATAGTTTAGAANAAAAAAAAAAAAAAAAAAGGAGAACCTGAACTTCTTGTATACAAAATAATATGTCAATATTTCTGTTCTGCAGCTTTATGATAAAATAATCTATCTAAACAAAGTTGTTCATTACCAACACTGTCAGAACTAAATCAGTATTAGCTATTCCAGAACTGCCTGGAAAATATTCGTAGCATAAAAGAAGACCAAAGCAACAAAGCACTGCAGAAATGATACATCAAAGCTCTACAGAACAGACAGTGAAGAAGAAGGAGAATTCAGCCTCCACTACAACTAACTACAGCAAGAATGAAAAATCTGAGAAATGTGGTGTCCAAAGGCTAACAATACACTTGTGAAATCCCGCTCACATTGAGCCAAACACATGGAAGATAAGCCCTACAAAAGGATGAAAATCTTCCTCAGTAAGAAGCACCTCAGTAACTGTAAAAGCTAAAGAACTTAGAAAAAACACCAAATTTATACAATTCCTTGTCTCTGTGCTATATTTATACCTTTTTTCTGATAGCAACAGACAAGAAACAGCAGGTCTGGTTCTGTTTCTTTATAAAATTATTTTCAAAATTCACGGTACATAACTTCAAAAGCAATCTGAAGGTCACTCTGAAGGTACAAAATAATACAAATCTGGGGTCCTCGCAATGATCCTGAATTGACTCAATAAACTGGGAAACATCCATCAAAAGGCTATGATGCCTGTCCCAAATGTTTTACAGCACCACTCTCCTTCCTTCCTGCTCCAGCCAAAAGATCAAGTTGGGTCCTCTCACAAGGAAAAGAAAATCAAGCTTCATTTTTAAACACTAAAGAATCCTCCCCTAGTTCCCAGAGAAACAGAAAAGTGGACTTTCTATGTATAGAAAGTGTGGAGCTGTGTCTTCTACAGAGGAGTTATCCCACTGCCTCTAATTCAGCTGACAGAAGGAACACCGAAGGGGAAAATTACCCTTTTCATGATCTTTACAGGAAGGGCAAAACCTTTATCTACACATAGGAGAACGAAGACGAAAAAACAACCCATACAGTCCTGATAGTTATAGCAAAGGAGAGAACACAGCACTTGGAAGGTAGCATTGACGTACCAAATAACTGCCCGTGATAAATAGGTGCAGAAACCAATGATTAATGCTTGAATCCCAAAACTTCTCTACCTAACCATCAAGAAACATGCACTGATCTATCTTCCTCCTCCTATGTAGTCTTTACATCCTCTACTTTCATCAAGCTCATTCAATACCCAAGGTCTTGGCAAAGATTCCTGGTTCTGCTAAAGAAAGCCGTACACACGCACATTCAACACAAGACAGCTCGGAGACTATTTTTTCTAAGCCCTCACAGCTCTGTGAAAGTCAGGAATGCAAACACCTACACTTCACAAGAGGCATAGCTATAATGATCCAAAACACTCACAACCAATGTGTACAAATACATCCCATCAATACTCAATGAGAAAATACGGCCTGTGACTGCCTCTGCTCCCTGAATCATAATGGATGAAATATCCTCCCACATCTAAAAGCAACAGAGACTAATTACTGTGCACACTGTATCTTTTTTTAAATGCAGTATCTAGTTTTGAGTGAGGGCTATCTCCATATCTGACTTTTCTGCATGCTCCCCACACTTTTTTCTTAACTAAAACAGCCATAGTTATTTTGCTGGTTTGCAGTATGGCCCTCACTAATCAGCCTAGGAATGAGGAATTCTTGGGTTTGGGTTTGGGTTTTGGTGTGGTGCTTTGTTTTTTTCCAAATCACCACTATTAGCATACACCAGGAATCCGAACTATGCGGAATCTTCTTGCTCCACAGATATTATGCTGCAGATCACCAGAAAATAATAAGCTATGGAAGATGTTCTAGGCCATTTTACTGAAGACACTGGGGAGTTCTGTTCTCTGACATGTTTTGAGAACAAATTAATTCCTCATAGTCTGAACAGAGATTATTTTTCATTCACTTCACATTGAGAGGAATTCTGCATGCCTTTATCAAAGGCAGAAACTGTCCAAAACACTTCACAATGAAGGAGCAGGGTCAGACTTCTCCCAGTAGTTCTCCTATAGAAATTTACAGAGCAAGCATACATTTACCTGGATCTGATCCATATTTCACTTGCCCCAATAAAAACACAGGTACACAATAAATGACAACAGAGGGCAAAATGGCTTCCAGGGCTGTGTAAAAAATAATCTGCTTACATAGGTATATAATTTCCTACTCTCAAATAGTACTCGCCTTGCATATAACTGGGAAGCTAAAGATTTGGTTTATTTGTAGCCTTTTCCACTTGTAACTTCCAACAAGTGACAGTGTCATCAGTCCACTGAGTCACAGACACTGTAAATAATGCACACTTCACATGATAGGTTGTCACTCCTATAAGAAATTCTGCCTTGTCAACATCTTCAATAATACATTACAATACGTGATGTAAACCTTGAATAAAAATATACTATTGCAGTTTAGGAATAACAACACACTCTATTTTTGACATCTTGGTGACATCTTGGTTTAGTGGATAGAGTGAAGGATTAAGAAATGGTATTCATAAATTCTGCTCTTTGCCTGGCCAATGGCTTCCTTTTTATGCACAATGTTAGCGGGCTTCTTTTGTAATGCTGATTCACGTCACATTAATGCAACTGAAACATGGAGACCATACTCCTATTACTGCAGTCCCACCTGTCATAGAATCATAGAATCATAGAATCATTTAGGTTGGAAGAGACCCCTGGGATCATCAAGTCCAACCATCAGCCCTACTCTACAAGTTCTCCCCTACACCAGATCCCTCAACACCACATCTAATCTACTCTTAAACACAGTCAGGGATGGGGACTCCACCACCTCCCTGGGCAGCTGATTCCACTGACTGACCACTCTCTCTGTGAAAAATTTTTTCCTAATGTCCAGCCTAACCCTACCCTGCTGCAGCTTGCAGCCATTCCCTCTTGTCCTGTCGCTCATTGCCCGTGAGAAGAGACCAGCACCAATATCTCTACAGTGCCCTTTCAAGCAGTTGTAGAGAGTGATGAGGTCTCCCCTCAGCCTCCTCTTCCTCAAACTAAACAATCCCAACTCCCTCAATCGATCCTCATAAGCCTTGTTCTCCAGGCAAGTTCCTGTCATACCAGGAAAGTTATTCATATCTGTGAAAAGTTGAAAACATTTGTATTTACCAGCTTGATGGAGTGCTATACAACTAAATGAAATGTATGATAGGTAGCCTGCAAGCAGATATAATTGGCTGAGGAATTATGAAGAGCTGTTACCTAAACTCGTATTAAAAATATTAACTGAATTTAATCCTGTCCCATACCACAAATCAAATGCTTTTGGAGGCCTGGAAACTTCAGGTATACAGTTGCAAATGGCATTTTAGATTAATTTAGCAGATGAGTGCTGCATCGCAGCAGCAAAATACATCTTGCAAGTATTAAGCAAGAAACAAATTCATTCAAAGGACCATCCAGTCTATAACATGGGCAGAAAGAGAAAGAACATAGGTTTCTAGCTTAATTTTTAAAGAGCCAAGAGTTTTGGATGCTTTCCAAGCTTTTCCAGGGTTTCCATCAATAGCACAAATAAATATTTAGACGTAAGTAGTGACTGTAAGTTTCAAAAACTAATTATCAAGTTCATTCCAGTATTTTTCTATGGACTTTAGTAAAAAAGAAGTGAACCCTTGGCACATGAGCTACTGACATTAACAGTAGAAGCAGAGGATTCACCACAATTTAAGTACAAAGGATAACTTTGTCTTGTGGTGGTGAAAACCGCAGGTTTCCTTTCGAACCTTCCGCCTAATTCTCACATTAGAAGTCACAGGATTTTTCACAGGATTTCTCGTTTATGAGTAACCATACTACTTCCCTCAGTGACAAGTGTTGCAAACTGAGTAAATACTAGGGAAAAAAAAAAAAAAAGAAAAAAAGAAATTTTGACACCTCCTCCTCTATTAATTGCTGAGTTCCTCCCTCATCTAGTTTGCAAAAGAATAACAAAGGAAGCAAGGCAGCCATAAGGGGAATCCTGTAAAGGGCCAAGCAGTGAAGAGCCTTGTGGCATTTCCCATCAAACAGAAAGGCATTAAACATCTGGTGCCTTTTTCGGAGGCCGAACAGCTGTCCCGCCTGGACAGCAGCACCTGGGGACAGGACACGCCATGCACTCATCAGCATCGGTTCACCGCTTCCCAAAACAAGTTCTCCCATTTATAGCTCTATATTCCAGGGTGGGGTCACCCCAGGGCAACATAAGAGTTAGGGCTAAAAGCCTTATTTTTAAAATTGAACTCACAGTAATGTCCTCCAGGACAGAATGGTCAGGGGAAGTAGGGCAGGTCCGGCAGTGGGCAGGGGCAATGGTGGCACCGAGGCTACAGGGCCAGAAACCCCTAGGCAACCGTGGAAATAGCAACTTGTGAGAGAAACCCGGGCACCCCTAGGCAGCCCCCGACCACTGAGAGGGAAACCCGGGCACCACCGAGGTGACACCGGGGCAGCTGGGGGGGAAATGCCGGGCACCTCCCTGCAGCCCCACGACATCTGTGAGGAGGGATTCACGGAATCTGCTTTGAGCATTATTTCTGGAGGTACTTACACAGCAGCCACCACAGTCTCCAGCCTCCTCGAAAACCGCCTGCTCCCCCAGCTCGGTTTGAAGTGCAGCACCTCCAGCCCTGCTGCCATTTGGCGCAGCTGGGTGTGGGCAGGGGACGCTGAGGGTCACCATTAGCTGAGGTGGGGGGGGAGCAGGTGGTCACCTGTACTGGGCGCGGAGAAATGCTATTGCTCCAAGTTTTAATTACAGAAGGTTGCTGGAGAAGGGCACTCCCCGGGAAGAAAGTATGGGAAGACCATAGATTGATGAGTAAGGAAAAGTTTCCACAGAAACCCTGATCGGCAGCCAGCGGTGGCGGCTGGGAGCCGAGGTGACCTTTCCAAGGAGGAAATCCCTCCGCTGCCAAGAAGGTGGCAGATGCTCTGTGCAGAGAGGAAACCTTGTTGACAAAGTCTGAAATTTTAATTTTGGCTGGGAAAGAGCGGGTGAAGGGCACCCGCGCCTGCCTCAGGCACATGGGGAGGGCCAGGCTGCCTGTGGGTCCAGGGCTGGGGCTTGCTAGCCCATCTGTGCACGCCCCAGGAATGCCACCCGTGTCCAGGCAGAAACGTGTAGCAGCTCACTCAAAATAACTGCTAACCAGCACTCTGACGTTACCATCCCTGCGTTTTCTAACCAGCCACAGGACTGAGAGCACTGCGTCGCTGTATTCAGATTTCAGCCCGGCATAATGCCCACCTCCAAGAGGCTGAGGTGGTCAGCAGGTATCCAAGAGAAGATGAGATTCTGAAGGTTGACAGAAAATGCATCAGGGAAACTGGTGTCACTGATCACCCCTTATCATAATGGCCTTTCCTCCTGTGCTGCGGAGATAGGACACATACCTGCTGCTCAGAGAGAGACTGCGGCTGTAATATTACACAGGTAACTGGTTTTTGACTACAGTCCAATAGCCTTGATCCTAAATAACTGCCAAAGACCAGGATAGGAAAAATGTTGCAATCAATAACACTTTGAATTTCTCAACTTTCTATAATACTGCCCTGTTGCAAATTAGACAGGGTGAAAAAACCACAACTCACTACGTTTTCTTTCTTGTTTGACCAGGCAATTTACAAAGTTCATCCTTTAATGCTGCCTCCAGGACACTGCAGATATCCAGGATGGGAAGATAATTTGCAGATTCAATTTTTGTTCATGAACTTTCAATTTGCCTTTCACAAGCAAAACCAATAATTGATTGGAACAAAACCCAAGAGCATTTGATATAAAAGGCTATGATGTGTCACAGTTGTCTGACATTCCAGATTGATCTGCAGGAAGCTGAGATGTGCAGGAAGTTAGAAAAACAAGCAAANTTTTTTTTTTTTTTTTTTTTTTTTGCCAGTACCTCATCCCACCAACCTGTTATGACTGGGAAGGTACAGTACTATCTGCTAACTCTCAATATTGTCTTACAAGTTACTGTGCACAGATTTAACACCTACAATTAAATATGCCAGTGTCAGACTCCCATTGGTGTTTATTTACCTGTGGATGTGAAGATGGTTTGAGAAAAATCAGCCACTCCTAAAAATGCAAAATGTGTATGCAAGGTGTGCTGACTGGCTCAGGCTATGTAAAATGCTGCAGGGCTTTTTTGCTGGTCGAATCACACCTCTTTGTCTAAAATATGCCATGTTTCAAAAGGTTTGTTATTCGGTAATTCTCAGAAGGTATTCTAATTCTCAGAATTTGCCCCTTGCAAAGTTGCACTGTCTGCGTGAACCTTGACTGCTTGTTAACATCAGTATTCATAGACTGGTTTTTTGTTGTTGTTTCCTAGACAACCACTCCAGGTTCCCCCCAGAGCTCTTGCTTTTGTGTTTCCTGATTAAGATGTACATGCTGCTTTTGGCTGATCTTATTTGTGGGAATAGTATTAATTTTCATAGGTGCAATATTGATTAACTTTTTATTTTCTCAAACAGTATTAATTCCAGTACTTTAGAAAGGATGATAAGATTACATGAATTTTAACTTTGCTAAATTATAGCTTAAGCTCCCTAATGTGGAAGTTATTCTAGTTTTTTTGCTCAAGGCAATTTCTGGTTTACACAACAGACTGATTGAATTCTACAGTTCCGTTTTTCTCAATTTTTATGCAAACCAGCTATAATTATAACATGCTTCTCTTGTCCTGAGCACTCCTAGAGCTCTCTTTTGAGTCACTCGCCTACGAAATTTTCTGAGTTTTTAACTCAAGTTGTAACTCAAATATAAGTGGCAGGGATTTGGCTCCTCTGTTGTGGCTACTACTGCTACTTCCAGCCCCCTGCAGACATTTCCTGACAGTACAAAGGCCATCAAATCTACCATCTTGTCTTCTCTTGCCTTAGTCTTGCATTGGTCTTTGGGTACATGATTAAATTTCAGCTGTGGCCAAAGTTCAGTCCTCTCAGTGTAAAATCAAATTGGGGGTGAGGGAAGGAGGGGTAGAACTGTGTTAACACGTGGGTCTAGGCAAAACTGGCTCATGCACCCCTCTAACTGCCTGGAAGTACATCAGTTACTTCACCAGCCAGAGAACCCCATACTAAAAAGGCTCCTTTTTTTGGAAGAGGAACTATCTTGGAAAAAAAACATGAAAGAGTTAACTTAAAGTTCAAGTTGAGTTTAAGTGCCTTTCTCCATAGAAAAAACCATTAAGAATGTGCTTAATGGGCTACAAAATCAGGACCCCAATGGGAGCTAAGATCTAGCCAGCCAGTGCAGTATCTCTGTATGTCTGCCAAAATTACATTCCTTTGTCTCTCTGAGCACTTACTATATTAAAATATTAATATACACATTATGGTGCTTTACTAAAAATTAATCATAGATTGAGTCTTTATTGGCATGAAACTAGAGCTCTTAATATGATCACACAATCTTACATATTGGACAATATATATTTGATTCGCATTTCATAATACATTAAAAACCAAACACTTTTTTTTCTAGTATATATCTATTTTGTGTTTTTTACAACATGGACTTCTATTGTTTTGAGATATTTGAATCTTACAGAATTTACACAGCCATTGAACACACCTATTTTACTTGCTGAAAACTTGTCTCAAAATTAAGAAGGCCATTTTGCTTAATATGAAAAGCAAAAAATACCATTTCATGAGGAGGAAGTTGAAGAATCTTAAGCAGTAACTATTATAGGTGTTTTTCACTAACAGCATAAAAAATAAATTACAGCTTATTTTTTTAAATCTCTGTCAATAGTTAGCACTGTGCTAATAGTATTTATAAAGTGACCTGGTAAATACAAAAAGTGAATGAAGAGTGAGTGGAACTTTCTGATTTAACTTTTTATATAGTTCTTATGGAAAATAATCCATTTCTCATGCTGAAGGAAAGTCCATTCTGCTTCCTGCTGTTTATGAATGCTTTTGAGTATAACTCACTATCTGAATCATAGCTGAATTCACCACCTGAATAAGTTTTTGTGAGGTGTTTGATGTATCTTAAATTAGAATGATTACTTCTTTAAGAATAGTGGGAGACAATGAAGTCCCACAGTTTTACTGCTACAATGTAATTCTGGAGCATAAGCCCTTTTGTAAATATTGGACAAAATACACAAGTTTTCTGTTGGTTTGCTGCTTTAATATATTTTACAATACCCTTTACTGTTGCCTTATTTTCTCACGTGGCTCTTTTTGGGGGAGCATTATACACATTTATTCAGCTTTATATGGTTCAGAATTGCTTCTGATGCCTTTCTTTCACACTAAAAAGCCTCTGTAATACATTACCCTACTTTACAAATGAGAATTTCATACTATGTTCTTTATGTACATATGTAAATTGCTTTCATTTATTTATGCCAGTGGCCTCTGTGGTTAAATTGTATGACTGCTGAATATTCAACTTTTCTCCCTTAATTACTTTTTTCATGCCATTTATGTCTGCTGCCGTGCAGTACAGGGTGTATGTAACGAAGTGAGGTGTGCTCAACCTCAAAATATGAGTTCATTGCTAAAACTCCTTGGAAATATCTTGGAAATCTCTAGGAAACTGCCCACAAGAGAAGAAATATGTTTGCACAGATTTCACAAGTGAAAGTTTCAGCGTTTTTTTTAGGCACAAAATGTTTACTTTTGTTTCCATCCTTTTACTAATCCACTATTATGAGATCTCTGATCTGCAAACAAGGGAACATCACAAGCAACAACAGTGGCTCTCCACAGGCTCTCAATTTGCCATTTCCAATTATGTGTTCCTGAGTGTTCAAGCCTACTCTCCACTGTATTTCCAGTTTTATTAGGTCAAAACTAGGCTTTTCTGTCCATCTGTGAAAATTTGCTGTTTCCTTGAGACTAAGAAAAGGAAAACTGGCATATAGGTTCATAATGAACATACTCCTAAAGAGGTGGGGTTTGAATGATCCTATTTTATTATCTTTGGGCTATATGTCATCTCTTCCCATGACTTACCCATCCAATGTCCTTTCCC
>VZTM01040460.1:2377-17219 GCA_013400555.1 Jacana jacana | reverse complement strand
CTTCCTGGCTGGGTTTTGTTTAGCACCCATGTCAAACTTATGCGTGCCATAAAGTTAGCCGCAGAGGGTTTACATAGTAGCCCTTGAAACTGTTCCCATTCTGGAATCTCATTTTAATTGCTTAAAAATGATAACAGGCTGAAATGGCTTGGTATTTTGTCTACTATTTTTGCATTTTTATTTCAGTCCCTAATTCCATGTCTTGTGTGAAAAGGTCTGAATTTTGCAGCTAATTAACACCAGTGAACTACCTGGCACAAACCAATTGTATCACCAGTACTCTGGATGCTGATGGTTTTCTAAGTAGAGCTGCAGTCAAAATGTTTCTTATGGTTGTCATCTCTGTGCTCAAAGAGATTTCAGCAGCCAGTCATTCTTCACCCTAGTCATTGTCTGGATACAGTCAATGTAATAATCTATGTGCCGTGTCCTTGTAAAGTATTGCAGTAGTCTGGATTTTCAAATGAATAAGCATTTGTCATGTAAAAATCATCCCTGAGGAATTATCTCATGTAAGAAATTAGTGCAGCTGAAAAGACCTATGGAACACGGGAGAGATCCTGTTAGAGCTTAGGTGGGGTACAGTGCAATTTTTCCCTATTTATTACATATCCTAAGATGTAACAACAAAAAACCCACTCAACCTCTGTGTACTGATCTATTGTAGTGAATGTTCACTGATTGTGTAGCATAGTAGTAGAGATCTTTCATGCGTGAATGCTGGTAGTTAGGGGGAAAAATAAGTTGAATAAAAAAGCAGTGAGAATTATCTCTTTTTTGAGTTTTAGTTTGCTAACGTCACAGAATATCTGGTCACAGTGTTCAGTTACCTGGTAGGGACCATACACAAATGTCTTCTAAATTAATGGCATTTTGGTTGATTTTTTTTTTCTCCTCTCTCTGATCAATCTTCAGCAATACTTGAGCTATGCAACATCTTAGATGAAGAATGCTTTGATTTAAGATCATTGTAACCTTTATGCTCCTCAAGATGTTTTTTGGTTGCATTGTGAGTAAGAGAAACATGTCTGAAGGTAAAAATAAATTGGACTCTGGGTGACAAAGATACATAGCAAAATTCAGTCTTTGTTTTTTCTTTTTTTTTTTGCATCGAAGGAGGCTTTTCGATGGGAGGTGGAATGGCAATGCATTTAGCATATAGGTTTCATCAAGATCTGTCAGGAGTTTTCGCTTTGTCTAGTTTTCTCAATAAAGACTCTGCTGTTTACCAGGTGAGTGCGTGGTTAACTTTACAAAAGACCTGCTCAGGTAAAAGAAAAACATGATAATTAAAATTGAGTTTAAAATTCCTATTCATTTGAGGCAGTTGATTAATGTTCTAAACTTACATTTCCTAGAAGTGGATAAGCAGAGTAGTAGGGAAGGGGAGCTTTAAAATTTCCTTACGTGATGTTTTGTACAATTACTCAAAGTAAGTCAGCGAAGAAGGCAGATTAACAAATTAAATACTCTGCAAGTTCTCCTTAGTTGGTAGAGAGTCAACAAAAGTGTAACTATTCTTCGAAAGTTTGTGATGAATTGTAACACTCATGGGCTCCATCTACCGTCGTGAACTTTTTCTATTTCTCTTATTTAGAGAGAGATATAGTCCTTAAAGTAAACCCTATCATTTGTCAAGAGTTCACAGACTGGAATTTGAAGTGTGGGGTTTTTTTCCAGTATTACCTTCTTTTCCTTCGTAGAGATGGTACAATATGACCAGGGAAATGCAGGTTAAAAAATGAAATGCTATGTAATTTGTCACCATGTAATTGTAACTATTGTTGTAATATTTGCAGTGATGTCTCTGACAGTGTTTCTTCTCCATCTAGGCTTTGAAAAGAAATGACAGTGTTCTTCCAGAATTATTTCAATGTCATGGAACAGCAGATGAACTCGTTCTCTATTCATGGGGTGAAGAGACCAACAAGATGTTAAAGTCACTGGGAGTATCAACATCACTTCATACTTTTCCAAACCTTAATCATGAGTTAAGCAGAACTGAAATAGAAAAGCTAAAAAATTGGATTATAACCAAATTGCCTATTGAAGTAGCAAAGACAAATGAATAAAAGAAGATTCAGCTTTAGTATATTTTCTGATTTTTATGGTTTTAAGACCCTGAGTGGCAGGTATATGGGTGTCCCGTATACATTATGTAAGCACAGCTTCAGGCAGACACTGTTATATTCCCTAAAGTTCAGTTACGTGGTGAAATGATAGTGCTGAGAGTTAACACTCATTTTATCATGCGGATTTCTTTTTCTGATTTCTTGTCCGGTTTTTAAATACACACCCACTTCAGTCTATGGAAAATAATGAGTGATACATATTAAAATCATTCTTAAATAATGAAAAGAGTACTCAGAAAGCTTTTTTGTGTTGTGTGTGTGTGTGTTCTTGAGATGGAAAAATACTCAGTGGTAAGGTTGTCTTTCTAATGGCATTCCAGGAGAAAAAGGCCAATCATTAAAACAGTGAACTTTTACTTTCAGAAATTCATGCATATATTCAAGTTAGTTCGTAGAGGGGAACTGTGTTGGTCTCAATTGGATTCTCAGTGTGTGGGAATGAGCCTGCATCAAAGCAGCGTTGTGTGTCACCTCAAAGTTAACTGAGGGTTGTGTTATATTTTTAAAAGTCATAAGCAGCTGTGTCAAGCTATCCCACAGGCTCTTGTCATATACGGATTCTCATTGTTTTGTTACTCAGAGATCTAGCTTTATGTGAGTTGCCTGAGTCCTCTGAGGTTTGTAGTATAGGTTTTATAAAAAAAAAAAAAAAAAAAGGAAAAGGGCCATCATGATTGTTAAGATCTATCCTGTTTTTGAAGAAATTATTTCTTGGGCACATTTCCTGTAGCAACTTGTTTTTGCCAACAGTTTTCTTTGGCCTGCAAGGTCACATTTTAAATTAAAAGATGAGGATGCTTGACTCCTCGGTGAATTTTTGAGAGTTTTAAATAACGATTGTGATATAAAGAAAACTTGTATCCTATTATTTTAATGCTGGATGATTCATCTCTGTGTCAGTTTGATAAATTAAGTCAGAGTATAAATATCTCTTCTTATGTAATTTTAATGGGGTTTTTGTTTTCCCCCCTCTGCCCCATTTTTCTCCTCCCCAAATTCAGTAATTTTATTAGCATGACAAGGTATTCAGTCTTTTGCCAAAGTCAATAGATCCAAGTCTCATACTTAACCTTCTTCTTCCCCCTTTTCTGAAGAGTGGATCTAGGACACTTGTTTGCTCTGTCACAGCAGATTGTTGCCAGTATTGGCTATGACTCCAGAAGTGTCAGCCAACTCCAGGGGACTAAGTTCTGCTCGAATCCTCATGTAGCAAGACCTAAGCCAGCTTTTACCTATCTTGAAGACTAAGCAAAGGGGAAAAAATTTCACTGTTCAAGTACAAGGCATGTAATTGGCAGTAGCAAGTAACAACTTCCTGCTGCTAAAAATATTTTGCTTTATTTCATTTTGCTAGCATTAACAAGTCAGCAGTCTGTTCTGAAAAACAGGATTTTAAATGGCACTTGAAAACTCAGCTATTTGAAACAGTAACTGAGAAGCAATTTTTCCTGGTGCCCTAGGCTTCCTAATTACTACAAATTAAATTGAAACAGGTGCGTTCAGAGGCAGCTGAGCTAACATTGCCTTGGCCCAACTGTAATTACAGACCTTGACAAGTGAAGTTACAGCATTTTATTGACAATACATCATTTTTGAATTTTGCACCGTTTTCTGCTCTTCCTGCCGTTCCTATCAGGTTATTTGAACCACAAATGGAAGGTAGTAATTCATTTTGGGGACAAGTGCATTCAGAAGGGAAAGTGGTGGGCTCCTGGCAAGGGGTTTTTTAACAAGGTCAGAGAGTAGCATGAAACAGTTGAAATAAGATCATGGAGGGAATAGAAATTATTACCAAGCCAAACCCAGTTTTTTTGATTGGTTTTGCAGTCTCAATAATTTCAAATACAGTGGATACAGATTTTGGTTTTGTTCCCTTGACGTAGGCTGAGAAGCAATTACAAAGGTCTGCATTTTATGACATTCTCAGAAAAGAGTGAAGTCCCCAGTTTGCATCAGTTTTAATTCTATCAGCTTTTCTTTCTTCAGCTTGTGAGTGAGATGCCAACTAATTGAGACATAAAATTGGAAATCTGTTAGATACATGCTGTAAAGGGTGTCCAAGTTGTCAAGAGTTTAGGGTCACTTTTGGGATGTTTGAGAACATCTCAATTCGAGTTTTCCTTCAGTCTGCAGGTAGCTACAGTGATGTCAGCGTGCCTTGCCTAGCCCATTTGCTGAGGCTGCTGTGGCTCTGTGTCCCAGATGGCTCCTAGCTCAAGTAGGACAAAGAGATTGAAGTTTAGCCCAGAAAAAAGTTGCACTTCTGGTTGGTATTGAGAAGCAGCCAGAGGCAATATTAGTCCTTGAAGACAGTGGGTCTGCTGTTAGATCTCTAGTCAAATGAAAACTGTAATAGTCAAAATTAGCCCAGCTGCTTGACAGCATGTTTCAAAAGGTACCCAGATAGATTTTTTGACCGATTCCTTTTTACTACACTTAAAAAAATTATTTTTCAAATTGATACAGGAGCATGGGAGAGGGATTAATTTGCCGAAAGGGCAATTCAACAATACTTCTGGCAGTACAGCCCCAGGATCTAACTTTTGATTGCTGGGTGAAGTTTGAAGTACATTGTAGAATCTTTAAGGATCAGAAAGATTCCCCCTTTCAAGTTGCATGTTGCTGGGACAGAGTTTCAGTAGCAGGTGCCAGGGCATACAGAGCCCTGAACCGGTGGTGTATTTTGTCAGTTCTATCTGGATTTAGGTTAAGAGAATGCAACTGTTTTCATTTGTGCCTAATCTCACTCCTGTTACCTTTAGGGATGTTTACATATCATCTGAAGATGTTAAGGAGAGAGATGCCACATCCCCGGAGGAGGAGCAAACTCAGGGCTCTGGGGTTTTTTTAATTGTACATTGGCTTTCTCCTGTTTCTGTCTTACATGTTGAAGGAGAAAAAAAAACTTATTTAAAGATACAGTCTTGTACATCATTTTGAGAAATAAATTGCAAAATTTTAGTGCCAAGCATGGATCTGTATCTCTTGAGTACTGAAGATAAGAGAACATAAGTTAGAAAGAAGGCAAGTCTGTGCTGATCCAGAGGAGGCAGGAGCAATCAGTTGGCATGCTGTTTATCTTCCTACTGTGATTCTTTCAAGGTCCTTTTTTTATTTTTTTTTCTTTCAAACTGAGAAGAGTTTGACATTTAAGTACAAACTTGAAATAACATTTAAAAATACAATTGAAATAACTAAGTGGGTAAATCCATTCAGATTAATGTTACTTTGGGGCATGGTCCTGTGTTGGTAAAAAATGCAATTCAGCTAGAATAAGAGAAATAGTTTACGTTAAACTTTAATTCTCTTTGTCTCAGTTATTGTGTTCTGTATTGCTCCAGAAACATAGCACTAGTGTTTTGATGCTTTTTTCTTTTCTTTCTAATTTTATGATATTACACATTTGTATTTCAGTTGTTTAAAATTGTGACTGTAGCTGTGAACTTGGGTGCCTTCTGCGTAATTATGTGCTAGTACAGACATATAGAGCCAGGGGACAAATGACAGTAAGGTAGAAATCAGCTGGTCAATGTGGGAAGCCAGAAGTCATTGGTAACATAACTTTGACATTAAGGTAGGAAGTTCTGTACTTAAATTAATCTGTTTTAATGTTAAATCTTTAACTCTAGTTTTTTTAGTAATTCACCTTTAAAGCCATTTAACAAGTCTCTACACATGAAGTGAGCCAAGTGGGTGAATGTAACTTGTATTTATAAAGATGAGATCCAGATGGCAAAATACAGAAACGGGAACCTAGTGGATGATGTTAGAATGAAATTTGTTAAACAGAGATGGAAGAAAGCAATAGGAGTTTACATCCCAATTGACATGCATTCTAGTACAGCTGAGAAGGTTGTTTAAGAAATCTTAGAAGAAAAGCCTATTCCGTGAGCTTTACAGCTTGGATCAACCTTGATTTCTGATGCAGCTGGTTAAAGAAAGAAAGAAAATAACACAATTACCAATTGAATGTAGTTTCCTACTTTTGTTTATTTGCTGTTTTTCCAAGCCACCTTCCATTGTGGGGACTAGATATCCTTATGTAGAAGAAACAGCAGTGGGGAGTTCTATTTTCAGTGCCAGATTGCCTGCTCAGATGTTTCTCTATACACTGCAACGGGACTTAATAGCATCCTGTTCATGTCTTAGTTACCAGCTGATCAATAGCGCTCCCCCAGTATGTGGGAGATGGGTGCTTTTCCCCTGCAGAGTTGTGGGTGACAATATTAAGAGCCAGAAGGAACAGGCACTGGTTTTCCCACCCTCATTTTGTACCACTACACATTTTGTGGCTCGTGTTAGCTAAAGATGTGAGACACCTGGATTTAACTCCTCTGCCCATCTGAGCATGTTCACCTGTATGCTAGGCCTTAAAATGTTAGCTATGTAGTCAATTTTTCTAATATCTTCTTAATATAGACTGTGTTCGCTAAAACAGAGAAGGTATTCTAGATTTTCCCTTGTTTAGGAGAGTCATGCCTGTTCTCCATCTGCCTCTTAAGGGAGCGTTCAACTGTTGCAGTTGAAGTAGAGAAGACAGAGCATCCTGCCTCTATTTGCTGATCACTGTTTTGTGAAGTTGCCTGTGAGTGTGGGATACCGACCTGTGCCCTCTCAGGCAGAGGTGGGAAATGAGCTTGTTCACTGTCTTGGGTGAGCACTGTGTTTACTGGACAATTAGAGTGAACAAAAAAATATAAAAGAACCAGTAGCACAGATCTACTTGATCCTTTATGTTCCTCTTATTCCCCAGGGCAGAGCGGTGATCCTGATTGCCTTAGTTAACCTGCCATTCCCAAGATAAGTGTGATTTGAAGTTCAGAAATTCCACTCTTTGTTAAGCATGTGAGAGCTGCAGGCACTGCTGTGGGGAGGAGGCACCTGAAATCTTTTATTGGGTTTATTGTGTAAATCTCTACGCACCTTTGAAGATGCAAGCAAAAGTTGGTTGCTCCTTATTAACATAAGTTCTCAAAACCAGTTATGTAATGAGTGCTAAACATTATCTTTGGATTATTAATTCCTAGTGACAAGGAATTTAGATTCCTGAGAACAAAGCCAATAAAACTTTTTAACCTAGGCCTTAAAATATAGTGAAGACAGTCACAATAGACCAGGGAGTATACTTAGAAATTTTCCAATACTTCACTGGGCTGGTTATGGTTGGAGGATAGGCTGCTCAGAGTTCTAGAAAGTGCTTGTTGCTTTAAATTAAATGCAACATGATAGTTGAATACTCTGAAGCTTATAATAAAACCATGGAAGAATTAATTGGTTGCTCGTGCTATCTTGCTGTAATTAAAGGTGTCAGTCAGAATGTATACTAGTAGGCATCAAGCACATCAAATTGTACTTTGAATTTTAGAAGCTATCAAGAGATGTTACTGTTGTGTGTACAGTAGATAATTTAAGAAAAGATGACTTTGCTGATTCATGGCCTTTAAAATATGCAGAACTAAATTGGACTGCAGGGTTTACCTGCTGTTATAGTTGGTCTTAGTGTAAAAAACCCTTTCTGGAGCGTGTTTCAGCCAAATACTGATGTTCAAGCATGTGAACAATCTCTGCTGCCTTAGAGACTGTGGTTCCCACTGATGGATCTATGTAGAAAGTCTGGCTTCAAAGATGGAGTTTGTACTGTTTGAGTTTGGAGGGTTTGGGGTGAAGTTCTTAATGCAGCCAAGGTCTTGTGGGGGGCAGCCAAAATAATTATGAACCTTAGTCACAGTAATATGCCAAAAATGTAAAGGCTGTGATTTAGTACTTCCATGAATGCTCAACCATCCTGCCTTTCTATGGCTGTGATTTGTAATTGTTAATCACTAACACAGTTAAGGTATGCTTATATCTAAGGAAAGTCTGTCTTTTGGGTTTACTTTTTTATGAAGTGTAAGTTAGAATAGTTTTCAGGTCAATGTGATACACTGTTTTGGCAGCAAAATCCATTTATACTTGAAAGAAAATGGAGCTTCCCTTCATTTTCTTTGCACTGCAGGAGTAGTAATGGCTGACTGATGACCTTCTGGGCAAGATCTATTACTTTATCACCAGTAGAATTTTTCTGAATATGCAATAATCTAAATCAGTTTTATCCATAGACCCATCTTGACTTAAGCCTTGATCCTGCACTTTTCAGAGAAATGAAAGTTTTCCAGTTTCCACTGAACAAGTTACGGTCTAAATCTGCTAAATAAATGTCCAATGAGGAGCTCAGGGTTTGGAAATGGGATGAATCTCTTCTTCGGGATGCATCAGAGTATTTTCCAGTTAGGATTTACAGGTGCCTGTCTGACTGTCACCTCTTCTTCCCCACTGGATTGGGAAGGGAGAGGAAGGTTATTTAGAAGTAGGTTCCATCTCCTCTTGGGCAGCCAGCCCGTGGAGAAATGTTTGATCCCATGACACATCACATCATATTTACACTTTGAACCATGCAGTTTTTTCTTTACAGGAGGAGAATTTTGTACTATGGACACCTGCAGCAAATAGAAAAGTGATGTGGAGTGCCATGTGCTAATTTAAGATAATATCCTCAGTAAAGAATTGGAACAAAAATGAAGGATGGTACTACCAGTATTTTTAATAATATGTTGACATGCTTTTTGGAAACAATGTGGCCCCTGCTTCCATTTGTATTTATAATTCAGTATGACTCATAACCAGAAGTCAGAACTGTCCTCGTGAAAAGAAAAGAATGGATATTACATTTACAAGTGCCAAGGCAGATTTTGTGTATCGAAAGCTGACAAAAATGACAGTTTCCAGGAGTTTCAGTAAGTGCGTCATTAAATCATCCTTGGCTTCTTCTCAATTGTTTTTCTAAAAGGATGCTTCTCTAAGCAAAAATATAAACATGTGAAACACTGAAGGTGACTTTCTTGGAAGAACTGTTTTTTTTCCCCACAAAGGAAATATCTTTTTTTCAGAAGATGTCCATTTGATTAATGTCAGGCTGCATGGAATTATTAAGTGAAATCCTCAAGATGTTCTATTGTTTTTATAGCACAACTCAGTTGCCAGTGTTTTGCTGTATGTGAAAACATTTGGCAGCTTTGTTGACCAGGCAAGCAGTAGTATGTGAATTTCACATTTTCTGTAAGGGTCCTTGGTTTTACATCTAAAATTTAGGGGTTTGATATTTAGCTAAAGGAGTAGGTAAGTGATTCCCTTCATAATTTTTATAGAGTGTCACGAGAAGGGAGAGTGTCCTGTCATGCTCCACTCCAACAGGACTGGACCTACATGTTTGGTTTTCCCGAAGGCATTTTTGAACACAGCAAGCTGTCAAGTCTGGAGTTGCCTGTAGGCCTGCTGGCCTTTGCAGCTCTCCCCATGGCCTCTTAGGAGGCTTAGGTCTGCTCTCCCAGTGTTACAAGCAAGTTCCATCTTCATAGCAGAACCCTCTTACTATGTTTGGCATGAGCAGAACTGAGAAACATACGTATTATATAAATTCCCTTCTTGAAGCACTACCAGTACTTCGGTTAAGCCACTGTAAAACTACTGGTATGTATTTGTTCATAGTTTGGAAAATACTGTTTTCATTACAGTAAACCAATATAAACATCAGCAATATTCCTATCAAACAAATTAGTTCTCATGTGAAATGTATGGTAAGTAAATTTGTTGTGTAGCTGAATGCAGTGTTATTTAATGGAACTTGATTTGGTGCCAAGCAAACATATGGATCCTTGAATGCATTCCCCTTGTGGCTATGTTGAAATCATCCACCAATAACACGTGCTGAATTCCCTTCTAGACTTACATGCTGCATGCCGTTATTGTATGAGGTTTTGAAATACAGCAGATAGTATTGGTGAGGGGGGAAAATATTCTTTGTTACTTATTTATAAAAAATAACTTCAGCTTGACTGAAGCTTTTCTTCTCTCATTTTCCCTTCCTTTCAGCCTGGAAAAGAGTTTTGTTTTATCTTCAAAAGCCCTAAAGGCTCCTCATTCCTTTGAGGATTTTTGTTTCAGTTTCTCTACTACTTCTTTCCTTTTTAGCAGGGGAAACTGATAAAAGGGAGAAGGGTATAAATGGAAGACAGGGAAATACAGGTAAATATTTTTTCCTTCCCTTTTTACAATATTAAAATTATTACTATAGAAATATATTATTTCTGAAAATTTTTTTTTTTTTTTCAGAAAACTGCCATTTTTTCTGCCGTTTAGTTGTGACAGTCTGTGTTTTTTGAGAGGAAGCAGTATTGGGAAAGCTATTTCAGCCATCACTTTTTTAACCACAGAACTGTAATGGGCTAACACATTAGATTACATTAGCATAGATCCCTGTCTACCAAATGCTTCTGTTCGTACTTACGTTTATTGCTGTGTGTAGTAGTATTTGACATGAGTGGCATTCCCCTCTTGTAGTGAAACACGTATACAAGTGCCAGAGAGTTTAATACAGTGTTCCTCCATAGCAGTGAGTGCGTTAAGGTGGGCTTTAAAAATTACTGGGTTTGCTGTAATTATGTCAAGTCATTTAAATTTAACTCACTGCAAAAACTTTCCCTTTGTGCTTAATCAAGCGCTGAAGTGGTGCTAAGAAGGATGGACCTCATTTGACTTTGTCAGATTGCCTCCAGCGCTATAACCGCAAGTGAGTATGTTACAGTGATTTAATGTATAATACCTGTGTGCGCTGATGTCTCTTGTAGTTGAAATTGTGTTTTGGCTTGCTGAGACAATTAAATGGAACAAATCACGTTCTTGGATTTGTGCCCAGCATCATATTCAGAGCTTTGAACGCATTTAACTTCTGGCTGGCTGGCCAAACCTGGTAAGGTTACCTGACAGTGGCACACAAAACTTGCACGCATTTGAAAATATCTTAACATCCAGCTCCAGGCACTGGATTGAGACCACCTTGTAGGGACTTGGCTTTAGAGTACAGCAGGAAAATAAAATGTTCTTTCAATAAATAATTAGGAGGACCTGTTAATGCTATACAGAGTAGAGTGGGGTTGTCTGTGCCAGTTCCTTCTGTAAATTGGTGTAGCTCCTTTGGGACCAGTTAAACTGTGCCAATATACATGAGCTGAAGACCTGACATGAGTGGAGTTACTGGGGGTTTGACCCTGTGCCAGCTGAGCTGATTCTCCTGGATAGTACCTCAAGTAGAGGAGGATGTTGAAGGGGCAATTTAGCTGTGTGAATTTTTTTCTTTTTTTTCTTTTTTTAAGTCTCAGGAAAATGTAGGTGAAATTGCGACATGATGCTGACTGTTGAGAGAGGGCATTTGTGTTGCAGTTAACACAGCGACCAGTGGCAAGCTGAAAGGTGTTCTTACTCTCACAAAAACAAAGTTAAGGGCTAATTATAGATCCACTGGTGTAATGGGAACATTCTGACCCACCATTATTGTCATAATCACAGTTGTAAGTCTGGTAAATTAAAAGGTCTGTTTTCCTTGCTTTCTGCATACAAATTCCATTTCATAATATTGTGGGCTATTTCGGGGAGGTTACAGGGCTCTGTAGGTGATTAAACTTAGTCAGTCGTCAGCAGCTTGACTTGTAACCCACCCAAAGACTGCTTATAATAGTATTGCTTAATTTTGTTATTTCTCTTGCAATTTTCGTAGCTGAAGGTGAGCAATGGTCTAGGGAACCTCAGGTGCCAGACTGAAAAATGAGTTCTGTGTAGCTAAGACAGTTTGCTATCTATTTTGTTAAAATTTTAGTGGGAAAGGATAGTGAGGAGAGGAAGCTCTAAGGGGGACTGAGTCTTGTGTGTTGTCCTCCTGTGGTACAGTGTGGAGCAGTGTGTGTACAGTAGCAGTGTGCATTGTGGGGCACCATCCGGAGCAGGACCAAAAATGGGGGGGATCATCTGTGCACTTCTGAGTGACTTCACTGTGTTAATCCAAGCTCAGTCTTTATGTTTGCTGACACACAGGATTTGTTCCCCTTTTTTTACCAGACAAGTGCACCAAGTCTGTCTGCCCATGTTTCTACATGAAAACTGTGGCTCATTGCCTCAGGCTGTCTCTAGTGGCAATTGGCTTCTGAATCATTTCAAAGCAAAACCAAACCATCAGTGTAGTCTGCACTGTCACACATCACTTAAGCCAATTTGGTCAACTTCAGGCTGAAATGATTTTGAGGTGCACACTCTGAGCTCTGTTTGGATATCTACTCCCTTCCTAAGGCATTGTCAGATTAGAGCTCGGCTCCCTCCATGTCTGCTTGGTGAGAGCAGTGGTTTGGACTGTGTAGAAGGGGCAGGGGCCAAATACACAAGGCATTTCTTCTGCCTGCAGGGGTACATTTGCCAAATGGATGACAAGGTTATCATGTCCAGGCAGCATCAGAGTAACATGAACTTGTCAACCTGCTGATGAGGTGGCCAGCTGCAAGTAGGTTATGATTTTACCTGTTCAGTCAGCAGTAAACTGGGCATAACTTTCAAAAGCCACATGCAAAGAGGAAAATGTCCAAGTCTTGAGTGTGTTTGGATCTGATGTTGCAGCTTGAGGTGTACTGAGTGAGGTGTTGGCATAGCAGTAGGCATGAATGAGAAACACGGTCCTGGAGGATTTGACTTAGAAAGAATAATGATGTTATGATTTTATCCTTTGTTTCATATCATTAATGAAGATAGACAACTTTTTTTTTATTGTTCTTTTAATCAAAAGCAGCATATAATATCTTGAGCCAAGCTAGTATTTGAAGTTGATAGTCAATAATTGGGAAGTGGATATCAGAGGTACAAGCAAGATGCAATCCAATGAAATGTGGTTGCAGAGGGTGAGAGAGAACAGGAGGGATGGTGAATAACCTGTGGAGGNCCCTAGGGCTCATAACCTAAGTTCAGAGAAGATGTAATAATTAGAGGGGCCAAACGTGGAGTAGAAAATGTCAGAAGCCTTTGAGAGGGGCAGAAGGTTATGGTTGGTTTCCCAGCCACCACATGGAGATAAGCTTGTTCTTAGGAAAGAATCAGCAATATTTAAAATTTATGTGACGTGCCTAAAAGAAAATGCTTTGTCAGCCGATCCCTCAGCCAAATGTAAAACATAGGCAGAAGTTTTGAAAAGCTTCATAATCTTTTAAATCATACATCAGTGTTTTTATACTATATTGAAATTACTGTAAAATCCCTATTGCTATAAGCTACCACAGAAAGGATTCTAGAAGCCAGCAAATGTTTCTTGTTAATAATCTCAGAAGAAACTCCTCTTTCCCAAAAGACTTAAAAGATTGATTCCCAAACTATGTTCAAAACTGGTGCTTTGGTTATATAGGGAGTAACTCATTAGGTAAAGGTTAGAAGGTTGCTAGTGAAAAGACACTCAGAATTACATTAGTTTAGCAAAGTGAAAGAAGTGAGACACTGTAAAAGAAAGAAATTGCTCTGTCTTTTTTCTCTGTCCCAGATAAAATATGAAAAGAAAACCAGCTGCATAATGGAATAAATACAGAGCTGAAACCTTGTAGTTTGAGAACAAATTTCATTATTTTGTGCTGTATTTCATAAAGCTGTAGGTCACAGAGAGTCATGATTATGAGAGAATTTTTCCTTATTAGCATATCAAGGTTTTAGTCTGAATTGCAGGGAAACTGAAAATATGCTCTTAAAACTCTAGAAATGCAAAGCAAAGGGGGAAAACCCCTCCAGATTCTCTTGAGAGAAAAAAAAATAAGATAAATGTGGGGCTTTTTAAGCTGGTCATACAACTTCAGGGTATACATCTGAGTGCTGTGTTTCACCACCAACTTCAAAAAAATTATCCAAACTCAAGAGAAATATTTGCTATAGTAATATGACCAGACCAAGATGAGGGTGATTCCACTGCATGGCTTCACTGACACGTGAATTTACAGGCATGTAACTTAAAACTTCATTCTTGCAGATAAACTTCTTTGTTTTCTTACTCTTATGAACTGAACCTGGAAAGCATCTGATCACCATTCTCCTTACATTTTCATTTTCTTTTTCTCATATTGGGAAACTGTTGCTACTTATCCCTTGATACTCTGTTCCTAGATAAAATCTAAGCTCTTCAGTCTTCCCTTAAGTTATGTTTTGTAGGTCAGTATAATTTTTATTGTTTTCCTGTGGTTTACTCCTTTATAACATGTGATGCTCAAATACTCTGCATGAGACCTTGCCATTGCAAAGTTGCACAGAATAACTACTGCGTATCTCTTAGGAATGGTGTTCACATTTTTAAGGCAAACAAAAAAAACACCTCTGCCCTCTTGCACCATAATGATATTGACATATATTTTGATTGTCATCTGCCATAACCCCAGACCTTTCTAAGTTTATCTATATTTTGTAATAGTACACAAAAGTAACAAAAAATATCTTTTTCCTTTTTCAACTGGCCTACCTTAGAAATAAGCAAATTCAAATTAACTCTCTCCTTCAAAGAAAGAAACAAAAAAAAGGCAGGGGGTAGAATTAGGTTTTGGGTGGGGAGCTTTTATTTCTAGTTTCATCCCAAAGCAATTTTTTATGGCTGAGTTATAAACCCCTGAAAATTGCAGTTCATAATGGAAACATTGGCAGACCCTGAACGGCGCCGCTGTAAAGCAGTATGAAGCTTTAAGTTTTTCCACTTTTAGACCTGGAATAAAACTAAATTACAACACTTTCCATACAGGCATTTGATTTTCCCCCCAGTAATTTCTGCTGGATCTGCCCAGTGTTTCCTGACTTCCTGTGTTGCCATTGGACTTTTTCCTATTGACTAGGCA
>VZTM01040433.1:0-16448 GCA_013400555.1 Jacana jacana | reverse complement strand
ACTCAGCTTGTCAACATCTATATTCCAATGAACAAACCTGCCAAAGCGTATCATTTTCCAAAGCTGCAATTTACTATCAGCGAGTGTAACAGCAGCTGTCAGGGGTTCTTACTACCAGAATATAATGCTTCTTGTGCCAATTTTCCTGCTGCTTTGTGAGATCCTGCTAATTTAAGAGTCCTCTGATCTTTGACCTGAGGTCAGAAAGCTACAAAGCTGACCCAGTGGATGGAACAACTTTTCTATCTGAAGTTTGCACTTTTGACATGTAACACGCTTTAGTGGACAGGCAATATTAAAACCTTCAATCTATGGTAGGGCAATATAGCCAGAGATTGCCTTTCTGTAGAGGAAAACAACAGACAAGTGATTTTGTTAGCACAGGGAAGTTTTTGCTACGTTATAAAGAACACAGTCCAAGAACATGGAGGTCTTTACTATGGCCAGACAGCATCACAAGCATCCTTTTTATCCTGGCCTACATAAGACTCAGTACTTGAGCATTTCAATTAAAGTAGTCGCTATATTCCAAAGATCAAGCCTGCTTTTTAAAGTTTCCAAAGTTTCAATAACACTCACAAAAATATAAATTTTATGTCCTTCAAAAGCATCAGATTTTGCTTCAAGGGTGCCCTGTTCACCAGAAGTCATCACTGGAGGAGTAGTTCAGGACTCCCTCAATTAAACCATAGATTCCAAAAACTAGAATACCATTTGCTTTAAAATATTGTAATATGTACAATTAAAACAACACTGAATTTGCAGAAAAATAATGTTAATGTATCTGCACCCACCAGCAATGTTGCCAGGCTTGTTATTAGAAGAAAAACACAAGAATAATCAGAGGCAGCTGGACTGAGTTCAGTACAGGCAATCGCCAACATAAAATTAAAATACAGAGATGTTAAAAAAAGAGATGTTATTGAGTGTTAAGATTGTTCAGGAATTCATTGGTGAAGCAGTTTTTTCAAGTTGTCCAAATACAATTTTTTAAATGGGAATTTAAATATCTGTTTCAATGAGATTAAGCTTTATTTAAAAAAAAAAAAAACAAAAACAAAAACAAACAAACAAACCACCAACCAACAACAACAAAAAAAACATCCAAAAAATAAAACCACACCACACACAGGAGAGAGAAAGAAAGAAAAGTTTTCTGCATAACAGCATCCAGTAAATAGGTTACTGTATTGACTGGGATATGAAAATCAATTTGGGAAACACAAGTGGGCAGGGAAGGGGGAGCGGTAACCATCTCAAGTAACTGACACTCTTGGGGGAAAAGTAAACCATTTTCTAGTATACTTTGGAAATAGAATAGCTTCTAAGCTAAATAACTGCTTGTAGCAATCTAGGTAGAGCCATGACATCTTCTACCACCTGATATTCAGCCCTCTGAGATGGAAATACAGCTCTGACTATTTATCCAAACTGGGTGAGTCTTTCATACAGATAGATATCTATGCTATTCCTCACACCTTCAGTGACCTTCAAATTTAGCATCCTTGTAGCATCACTGCTGCCAACTTCAGTGGAGCATCTCAACTGCTTTTCACCCCCACACCTGCGATCATTAGACCCTGAGGAGAGGACTCCTATTACCTAATTCTGCCTTTGTGGAGGTGCAGAGTTTTAGTAGGGTTACTTTAGAGAACAAAACCAAGGCTTCGATTACCATGGTGGGTGGGTTTCCTTTTGAGGATTCACACTTGTCCTTGATATCCATGATTTCAGGGGTGAATGTAGGAAGAGAAGTTAAGGGAGAATTAGCCCTTTATAAGTTCTTGTCTGTGCTTCCCCAGCACAGTACTATGGTTTATATACTCTCAGTTTCTTTGCAGCACTACACTCTCACCCTGAAGACCCATGAGTGTCTGCGTCAGTATGATGTCCCATTCCCATTCTCTCCCTCTTCAACCCAGCTGCCACTTCAAGAAGGGCAGTGAACTTGGCCGGCTTCTATCATATGGGAAACTTGATCAGGCCCTAGCTTTCTGATTCTCTCAGATTTTTTTGCTCTGTTTTTCTTATGGACCTCTATGGAAAAGGGCTCATTTATACAAGCAGTCATTGCAAAGACTTTAAAGACAATGCCATATCTTGTCTGCTAAGGTTATTTTGTGTACATCTGAATTTACAGCTGCTGCCTCAAAGCAAACAGAAGCAGCTAGAAAGGTGTGGAATACTAATTAATTTCACTGGCATAACCGGGTAACGATGCACAGCAATTTAAAAGCCATCAATAACCAAGAGGTTGTCCCTTGAATTTTCATATCAATCATGGTCAAGTGAATTCAATTTTTATTTTTAATCTTCAGTGAACTCATGGATAAAACTGATTAAAGGGGAAAAAATACACAGCATGGGGTTCACTAAATATTTTTTGGTTTGAAGAGAACCATGTCAAATTATGTAACATGCAGGATGGCATACTGAAAAGCAATTATAACTCTCAGAATTTCAGTGCATCCCGTAAGGCTGAGAGAATGTTCGATTTGCAGGTTGTGAGCAAGGATTAACAGAGATGAAGGTAGCAGAAGGTACCATTGCATTTAAATGTAATGTCATTTCAAGGGATGATAAGTAATCATTTCATAATCATAAGTAATCATTTCATAACCTCCAACAAAACCGCCTTATTTAGCCCCAAAACACCAATTTTTAAGAATCTTCTATGCAAGTTAATGGCTTAGATAAGGGATTAGATTCAAAAAAAGTTAAAAATTCCCAATCTTAACCAAGGTGAATGCAGCTTTTATGTCACTTTAAAGATGAGACTTTTCTGTCAGGCATTTCTTAGGGCAGGGTGTTCTCACTTCATCAGTCACAGTGGCCTTTTTAGTGCCACAGGAGAAAAGAATCATAGAATGGCTAGAGTTGGAAGGGACCTTAAAGATCATCAAGTTCCAACCCCCCTGCCGTGGGCAGGGACAGCTCCCACCAGATCAGGTTGCTCAAAACCCCATCCAGCCTGGCCTTAACCACTTCCAAGGATGGGGCAGCCACAGCTTCCCTAGGCAACCTGTTCCAGTGCCTCACCACCCTCACAGGATTTCTTTCTGGTATCTAATTTAAATCTTGCCTCTACCAATTTAAAGCCATTACCCCTTGTCCTGTCACTACACTTCCTGACATAGAGTTCCTCTCCAGCTCTCCTGTAGGCTCCCCTCAGATATTGGATATCTGCTTTATAGCCTCCCCGGAGCCTTCTCTTCTCCAGGCTGAACAAGCCCAGCTCCCTTAGCCAGTCTTCATAGGAGAGATGCTCAACCTCTCTGACCATCTTTGTGGCCCTCCGCTAGACCCATTCCAACAGTTCCATGTCCTTTCTGTGTTGAGGACTCTAGAGCTGGACACAGTACTCCAGGCGGGGTCTCACGAGTGCAGAGTAGAGGGGTAGCATTATGTCCTTTGGCCTGCTGGCCACGCTTCTTTTGATGCAGCCCAGGATGCGGTTGGCTTTCTGGGCTGCCAGTGCAGCGTTCTGGGCTGCCAGTGCTGGCAGCATTCTCATCTACCATCACTCCCATGTCCAATCTCTTAAATAGAACAATTTATCAAATAAGCAAAAGAGTTTGTACACAAATTTTGATTTTTTTAACTAACTGTAAATATTTGGGGTATCAGTACTGAGACCCTCATGCTATAATCTTTGCTACAATCTTAAACTACATTAGGCTTCAATCCCATGCTCTGAGTAAGATCCATGGCACTAAATGATCACAAGCCTTTGCATTCAGATCACTTCAGTTCTGGCCCATGACTTTAGACTCCTTTCAGCGTCTCTATTGTGGAGTTTTCTTGTAAGTGGAAGGTTTCTCCTGACCCACCCACTGACGTTATGCTAGCATTCTAGAAGAATTTATCAAATGTGAGGACAGAGGTCTCCCCAGAAAGCAGTCAGAAGACTGAGGCACTGCATGAGGGTGATGGCAGCATCAGTCTTCCCAGCAATTCCCTATCCATCACTCCAAATATAATCCTAGAGCTGTTAGTAAGGATGAGCTTGTGGTCCAGCAAATGAACTAGTAAAGCTATCTTTAATTACTAGTTCAGTCACAGACCCATTCAGGACTTGAGTCTTGCTGATCTCAGCTTTTCAAACTTATTATATATCCTGTTCTTATTTGTCAGGACAGCAACAGTTTGAAGAAAAGATATTTTTCATTCTTGTAGCAAACAAGGGTGAGAACTACGCAGCTGCCTAAGGGTACAGAGGACAAGCTGAGCACTGTGGATTAAAATGCAAAGCTACTCAGGACCTGCAGATACTACCAAAAACTGAACTTCACCAGTGCTGAGTACAGGTGGACAATCACCTCCCTACCTCTGCTGGTCACACAATTTCTAATACAAGGCAGGATGCTATTGGCCTTCTTGGCCACCTGGGCACACAGCTGGCCCATATTTAGCCACTTGTCAACCAGCACTCCAGGTCCTTTTCTGCCAGGCAGCTCTACAGCCACATCTCCTCAAGCCTGTAGCGATGCATGGGGTTGTTGTGGCCCAAGTGCAGGACCTGGCACTTGGCCTTGTTGAAGCCCATGCCATTAACATTGGCCCATCAATCCAATCTATCCAAGTCCCTCTGCAACAAACTGCATTAATAACAGAATTAAGAGGCAAAATACACTAAAGACTGCAGTGCAGTGTTGCCTTCACATGGGATTAAATAAAACCAAGCATTCTTCATTTTAAAAAACACAGTGGAAAATTCAAGCAACTAAAAAAACCAAAAAGGCGAAATACAACAAGATGGCAATTTTCATTTGAAGTATTGATTAATGTATCAATTTAAAAGCCAGCAGAACACCAGCAGTCAGCTTCTTTTTATTTTGTCTAAAGAGGTCATTTTTCACTCAACAAGGAAAAGGGTTCTCATTCTATCAGTAGTCCTTCTTGTGATGGACTTTGCTTACGGAAAATAAAAATTCTTGATTAAAAAAAAACAACAAACCCCTATGTTCCACTGCCCTCTGTTAAAAACAATACACAAAACAGAGCAGAGCCATCTTTGCAAAGTTACTGTAAGGAGCCTTTGTAGATACAACTGTCAGATGTGGAACAATTTGAGTAATAATTTGATAACTTTATTTTCAGATATGACAAACATACAACTCCTCCAGGCTCCTTAATTGCTTGTCACTTTGTTTAGACAGATCCTACTCTTTCAATACTGAATTACTAGCTCAAATGCTTTCACATATAATTATGGCTCAATCCAGGCGTGCTTCCTTAAAAACAAAGAATCTGTATATATTAGGGTAATAATCTTTTAAATGCAGGGAAAGCTCAGCTGTGTATTTTCTCACTCTCTTTAAACCAATTGCAGGTCCTGCGTAGATTTCTGCTGGTTCACATCCCATTTTAATACACAAACTCCCACAGGTTTTATCTCTTCAACAAAGCAATTAATAAAGCGTGGCTCAAGCCATTAAAAGTTTATTTTGTGCCCCTCTAAGTCCCTTGAGATAAATAGGAATTGATGTTTATTTTGAGCCTTTTGAAACCTGAATAATTTCTGCAAAGTCCTGCAGCCCTGAAACTAAAATCTAATTACCTGCAAGTATTCACACACATAAGTGTACATTCAAACTCACTCCCCTATGTGGCAAGCTTTTTAAAGATCAAAGAGCTACCTCTAGCCTTGAGCCTCCTTGTTTGAAAATGCATGTTAACATTTAATGATGTCACACACCAAAGCCTGCACATTGCTTTGAAAATGTACCCCTCAACGGTGGAAGTAGCTTTCCTTGATGCTAACACTAATCAAAAGGACCAGGAATATATCTTCCAAAGATCCATGGCCAAGGCCTTCACTCCAAGAAATGCAAGTCCAATTGTCTCACAAGTGGTTACTTGTAGCATCCTAACTTGGTACATCAGCCCAGAGATCTGCTTCCTTCAAATTTCCCCTGGAGATGTCACAACCAGCTCTTACTGCTTTTCTTGCCATTGAGAAGAATCACACATGAAACTCAGAATCACAGAATGGTTGAGGCTGGCCCAGAGGCCCCCAGAGATCATTTTTCCAGTCTCCCCCTGTCCAGGCTGGGCTCCCTATGACAAATTTCTCAGGCACATATCAAGACTCATGTTGGTTCTGGTAAGTTTTTTCCCTACCCTTAGGGGCAGAGAAGCAAGGTCCACTTTGTAGATTCATTAAATCTATCCTATTTTACAATAGGATTAGGATAGGATACCTTACATTAGGATAGGAAGTGTGGCCTGGACGATAGGGTAGTAAGGTGGATTGTGAACTAGCTGAAGGATAGAAGCCAGAGAATTGTGGTCAGTGGGACAGAGTCTACTTGGACGCCTGTATCTAGTGGAGACCCTCAGGGATCAGTACTGGGACTGGTACTGTTCAATATAGTCATCAACAACTTGGATGAGGGAATAGAGAGCACTATCAGCAAGTTTGCTGATGACACCAAACTGGGAGGGGTGGCTGACACACCAGAAGGCCGTGCTGCCATTCAGCGAGAACTGGACAGGCTGGAGAGTTGGGAGGGGAGAAATTTAATGAAATGTGACAAGTGTAGAGACTTGCATCTGGGCAAGAACAACCCCAGGTACTAGTATAGGTTGGGAAACGACCTGTTGGAGAGCAGCGTAGGGGAAAGGGACCTGGGGATCCTGGTGGACAGTAGGATGACCATGAGCCAGCACTGTGCCCTCATGGCCAAGAAGGCCAATGGCATCCTGGGGTGTATTAGAAGCGGGGTGGTTAGTAAGTCGAGAGAGGTTCTCCTTCCCCTCTACTCTGCCCTGGTAAGACCCCATCTGGAATATTGTGTCCAGTTCTGGGCCTCTCAGTTCAAGAAGGACAGGGAACTGCTTAAGAGAGTCCAGGGCAGGGCTACCAAGATGATTAAGGGAGTGGAGCATCTCCCATAGGAGGAAAGGCTGAGGGAGTTGGGTCTCTTCATAGTCAAGAAGAGGAGACTGAGAGGTGACCTTATTAATGTTTATAAATATGTAAAGGGTGAGTGTCAGGAGGATGGAGCCAGGCTCTTCTCAGTGACATCCAATGATAAGACAAGGGGTAATGGTTGCAAGCTGGAACAGAGGAGGTTCCACTAAAATATGAGAAAAAACCTCTTCATGGTGAGGGTAACGGAATACTGGAACAGGCTGCCCAGGGTGGTTGTGGAGTCTCCTTCTCTGGATATGCTCAAAACCCACCTGGACGCATTCCTGTGTGATCTGATCTAGGTGTGCCTGCTCCAGCAGGGGATTGGACTAGATGATCTTTCAAGGTCCCTTCCAATCCCTGATATTCTGTGATTCTGTGATTCTGTAATAGAACATAGTATTCAGGAATAAAGAAGCTCTTCTGGTGTTCTGATGGGGTGTAGCCTGGAGGAACTCTATGAAAACCACCTTCTGTGTCCTACTAAGCTGAAACCAAGTGGGAGAGCTTCAGAGAAATTAATTTTCCAGGACAGAAAAGTTTTTTTTAATATGATAACATCTCTTTTATGTTGTTTATATGATAATGCAGAGCCTTAGACTAAAGAGATGATGATATGGAAATTGTCACATGTCTTTAAGGAAGGGGTAAGGACCACAGATAATTTTCTTCTCTTCATCTGTATTCTTCCTATTTGTCTTCGTATTTCCTTGAAAAAAAAATATCAGTTCCAAATCAGAATGATATGTAATTGCTTATATTTACGTGTTTATTTGAGAAGGTTTGTTTGCTGGAGATACATCAAAAATGTGGCAAAATTCAGTAATATGTCTGACTAAGAGGGGGGGCAAAATGTTGTTTAGTTTTTAACCTCAAAGACTTTCAAAACCATGGGAAAAAAAAAAATAATCTGTCAGAAAGTTAATCCTAAGGCATATTCCTCTGTTAGACTCACTTTTAACTATGAATACGGCATTGCCCAAAAGATGTTGAAGTTGGACTACATCTATTTAGAGATCACACTGGCTTTTGCTAGTTTTCTAATTGCTCCTTTCACCTAGATTGGTAATACAGAGAATAACGAGGGAAAGTGGTCAAGCCCTTCCCAGCAAACTCATGAAGCTCCAGAATGACATGAGCAGTCCCTGTCACACACTCATCCCTGGAAGGTTAAGTGGATTTTGATGAAGCCATCAGCTTAGCCACAAAGAGTTTGAGCCAATGCCAAATGAGGTCAAAGAGATATTTTTTTTTTCCCTCCATTAGTTTCAATGGGCTCTGAATAAAACCCGGTGGGCTCGAGCATGCCTACTAATTGTAAAGGGAATTAGAATCCTAGTAAATCATTCTAACTAAGGACACTTGAAACCAGAATGACAAAGGAAAATTACACGATCCTTTGCATATCACTGTCAACTAGTGAATTCATGCCAAAACCATGATAATGTCTCAGAACTTAGGAATACTACCTCAGGCAATGGGAATCATCACCTAGTACAGCAGATTAATTCCTGTCCCCTGGAATTCCAGCGCAATAATTCCTCATAAATCCAAATGACTTTTTATGTACTCACATCAAATACCCTAAATAGCCCCTCTCACTCTCCAAGGTAATTTACTTTTCACAAAAAGATTTTGAAAGTTCATGTCTATTGGTATAAAGCAGAGACTGATTCAAAGGCCATGACACTATATCTTTTATGAATCAAAAGTATCAAGTGAGAGAGGTTTATATGGCTATATATATAATCTTATTTTTTTAAATAAAGCTAGGAGAGTTTGCTACCCAAATTCACAGCACAGTGACAGGCAAACTGTTACTATATGTGTTCACATTTGTCCTAAATATGGGTCACCAACATGATGCTGTTTAGCAGATATTTAGTTATTTACTGGAGGATGCCTGTAACATTTTGTCATTGTCCTGGCTAATGCTTAAATATGATCAGAGTCATGCTATTTCATTTTTGTTTCTTGGCTGCACAAGTGTTTTCAGAACAGGTCCATGTCGCTGTGACATTCATAGATAAGTCTCCGCAGACAGTTGTCCTAGCAGGACTACACACAGTAATGTCTGTGGGCAGCACGTGAAATTGTGCCAAGCCTAGTTAAATGAACTGAAGCTTGTTTGTTATTCAAGTAATATACAGCTGTCCTAACTGAAGTAGGGATCACGCAGGGTAGGTAATGCATACTGCAAGAGACCACTTTGGAATGGTGCTGTATGAAACATAAAATATGCCCTCCCTTTCTCTGGCCAAGCATGCTACTTTACGTCCACATTGCAAACACTGAGATGAGACAGGAGGCTTGAACAAGGTCACTCAGAAATCCTTTGGGTTAAGCAGGAACTGAACTGCCCTCTGGAGCATGCCAACACAAAACAGCTCTGCTTCCATTACTCCTTTTTCTTGTTCCCATAGAACCACAAGTCATTTGAAACTCATCAAACGCATGAAAAGTGCTAGAATTGAGTCAGGGAAAAGGTCAGGGAAAATAAAGGAGAAAAATTAAGAATACAGGCATTAGGAGAGTTGAACAGGGCAAATACAATGAGGAAAGGACAAGCCAGAAGAGTTATAAACTTCTATTTTTAAAAGAGCTCAGATCTGTCAGTATTTGAATGAAGCAAAATGGAGTGCTATGAGGATGGTAGAGTAGAAGCTAATTTGGGTACATGTCTGGAGCTTAGGTTGATTAGGTCATTCACAGCCTGAAGCTTTCTGGCCATAATAAAGCCTATTCCAAACCATCCCTGCTGTGTCTCACTTCTGTTTATTTGACTAGTTCTGTGCAAGGTCCAGATTTGGCAGAGCCTCTGTTCCCCCCAATGTGCATTTCATTTCCAACCATCTGCTGAAGACTCAGAGGCTCTTCTCCGAAATTTGAAAGATTTAATGACAATTAGCTTGAAAATACCCTTTTTAATTTTATTAACAGATTGTTGAATCAAGAAAATTCACAGGGGGAAAATGTATTAAATAGCACTGCCTTTCCCCATCACTGGACCTGCCTACCAAGCATTGCACGCACGGCACATATGGGTAGCTCCAAAGTACTTTGAATCCAGAGCTGCTATGTAAATCCTGTAAGAATAATCGCTGTGCCCAACTTGCGTTGTCATATAGCTTTACTGGCTCAAATAAGACCTTATGGAGATGCACTAAACCTTATGCAAGTCATTCAACAAAATCCTGTTATTTGGTGCAAAGTCCCCTATCTCTATGCCAATCTGTCAAGTCTCTGTGTGCCACCACGCCCCACCCCCTGCCCCGATATCAAATTCATTAAATATTAGAGGAAAATGTGTTATGGTGTAGCTGGTCTGAGAGGTTCAAGTTGCATACAGCTCCATCTGGAACATTTCATTGTTGCACAAGAGATATAATATGGGACAACTCCCATACTTTGACTAATTTTTACTTTTTAAAAGAAAACAAAGCCTTTACTGTGATTCTTTTTTTCAATATATCCATAAATTCATAACATTTCCATGTGAATCAAAGGCACTTTGCTTTCATTTCTTGGAAACTGCCTTTTTTTTGTTTTGATTTAAGTACACATTGTCACTGCACATACTCTCCCAGCTTCATAGTCATTCATTTCACTGGCAGTCTTTAGAAACTTGATTCACACTGTTAATGTCAGTAAAACAAGGCAGACACATAACTATGTCCTGAAAATAAAATCTTTTGTAGGTTTTAACAGCATCTCAGACATCATTTGGATTAGTTCCATCTGTCAAAACTAGAGGAGGTCAGATGTCTCAAGAATACCTATCTACTTGAGGGTACACATCTGACTACTTACTCTTCCAAAGGAGAAATTAGCTTTTTTGATACATTACAAAGTCAAATTATTTTATTTTTTCCAGTTGGAAGAAGCATCAGGTCTTTCCTTCTGTGAGTTTGTACCCAACTATGCCTTCCACACTCAATGGAGAGGTATAGCTACAGTCTCTGGCCAGATTTATTTGTGTCTCTGATTCCACTGTGTACTTCATATGCCCAAAGCCACTGGTTCCACACAGGACCATCCATTGTAGTGATATTTAAGTCTGCTTTCAAAACTAGTTTCTCCATAAAAGTCATACAGACTGTAGCTCCTGAGCTAGAGTTGGAGCAGAGGCAGCACTTCAGAAAATTTGGTATACAAAAACAATCTAGAGAACTTCAGGCGGTCTGTGTACTTTCAAGCCCTCTGAATTATGTTGTCTGGAAATCTTTTGTTTCAATGGTGTGAGGATAGAAGTCAAAATGTGAGTAACCTGTGCTTAGACAAGGGCAGTTTTCAGAAAGAAGTCACAAAGTCTTGCATACACCCCCACTTCCTACAAGGAAGCATTTGTGCAGTGCCCCTTACCAAAAGCACAACTTTATTATTTTTGGAAGCGTAGAGGAAGGAGGTTGGATTTTGGAGCTATGAAAAAGTAATAGCTAATAAGCCAAGCAACTGCAGCGTGAAAATATGACAGGTGCAAAATTAGCTTCTCCATTTCCACGCCAACAAGAGAGTGCTTACTCATTCATAATTAAGCTTTTCACACCTTACATAGTCCAAACGGATTTCTGGCAACATTTACTATTATAACACTTCTCTTAATAGCACAGACCTCAGTTAGGAAAAATGCCTTTTGATCACACAAGTAGGGACTGGGTTTCTGAGTCCTGCTATCATATTTATGTTATTTTTTAACCACTAGTAAACAGTTTTAGTTTCAACTTCTTCCTTTAACTAAGTAGCATTCCACAGCTAAAATCCCCCATAAAAAATATAAGTGAAAAAGTATGGTAATTTTAGAACTAATTTTATTTTGAAAACTAGATTGTTTCCATCTCGTAGATTAGTCATTCCTTCCCAATACATTCCATTACTTTTTCTTTTTTTTTTCATGTGCAATCACAGTAATATTTAGTATAAAAAAAACCCTCAAATATTGTTACCCTTCCTACCAATTTGGCATGTGAAATAAGCTGTACTTCTCTCTCTAATTCAAAAGACTGGACATTGAGAAAACTCCAATGGAAAAGTATTGCAGTGAACTAGAAGTGTCCAACACTTGCTCTAACAAACTTCAGTGTATCTACCTGTATTCCCCTCTTGGGGAAAAAGACCTGAATATGTGTGTATTAAAATCCCAGGGATATTCTAGAGGGATTTCCACCTGTGGAACATATTTTAAACAAGCATTTCCATAGAAGTGCTTCCAATATTATTTTTTAATTTCTTATTTTAAGAACTTACAATAGAAATTTGAATTACGTCGATGCAGCTCTGTAATGGACCTGCCATTTACATTTTGACGCAAGTAAAGATTGCATTTCTCATTTCATCATTTTACTTGAACAACCAATGGACTAAAACCTATTTTTAGCTCAGAAGTGGAACAACTAAGGCATTCCACAGAACAAAGTTTGATTTTTAAGCATGACATTTCCTTTTGTGAAACTTATCAAGCAATATTTTTTACATTGTTCTTACAATTTCTATAGAACTGGGCCATGCTTAACTCATACAAACTTCTTATAACTTCTTCTCTCATAGTTGAAGATGCTTCTTTCTGTTAATGATAGTTATTAACATTCACAGTTAACAGCCTTCATCCCTTCTTTGCATTTACCACAGCTCTCACCACCCTCTGGGACTCAAAGATCATTTATATCATGTTGCTCTGATGGTCTTTATGGTCCAGTCATACTTCAGCATGCCCACTGGTAAGAGATGACAGCCTGCAGAGCAGGTCCTACTCGAGCACTTCTGTCTCTCTTCTTCCCAAAGGATCAGAGAACAGATAGCTGCACAATGAAAGGTTCTCAGACAAGTTGAAGCCTCCCCAGGCCTGAAGAAAGCCCTGTCGATACTGCGTCTGGCTCATCCTTTCCTACCTGTTGGAAAACAGCAGTGGAAGCATCTTGCATAGGGCTGTACAGCAAGGCAACTTTGCTGCTCACTTTGATGCCACCAGAAATCGTCTACCAGTGACAAATCCATCACATAGCCACTTTCAGGACCTGCAGACATGCCTCTGCAACATGACGATGCAGTGCAGCGTTAGTCTCTGAGACAGTGCTGAGACCTCTCCTGTGACAACATGCTCTGAGACTCTGCTCATTTGCTATTTCACTCCTTGGTTTCTGCTAAGCTTGCTAGAAAATTGTCCATCACATAACATCCCAAATAAGTTTGCCTTTAGGCTATTCCTTCATGATTTTGCAGATGATTTCATTAACATGCAAAAGAAAAGAATTACAGGTCTCTGATTTGCTGAACTAGATGCACCAAGTGCTGCCACTGACTTTTTTCCACCAAGGCATTTCACTGCAAGCTTCATTTCATTACCAATTCAAAAGACATGAATACAAATCCCAGAGGATTCATTTATACTTAGGATCAGTCCCAGCAGGCTATTAGTTGTGGGTGGTATGGAAAGAAACACCTACTAATGCATTTCACACTCTCTCACTCTGTATCTAGATCTATACATTTCTGAGGCTTGAAGGGGGTGTTACATCACCTTGTTTAACCTCCAGCATAAGTCTGGCTCCACAACTCTGCACATCCATTCTTACACCACAGCAGAGTACTGGTAAGGGGTTGGAAAACATATTTGAGGATTGGCATTTTTTTTGGTTTGGTTTTCTTTTGTAAGGTTTTTTTTTGAGGGGGTGTTTTGGGATTTTTTTAAATGTGTATAGGAGCTTTTTAAAGAGAAGAGCAAATTACAAAAACGATACAAAAGAACCCAAGACCCAAGGTTTGGGACTTTTTTAAATGCATAAGGAACTTTTTTTTTTTTTTTTTTTTAATGTGCAATCTCCTGCTTCCTTCCTGCGCTGAGAATTGCTGTAATCCAACCATTATTTTCATCTCTGAACACTTGCAGGGTCAGCATTGACTATATCCAGATCCCCAAAGGCAATTCTGAAAATGTTCCTTCCTGCACTTTTGCTGCATAAGAACCCTAACAAAGGTGTTATTTAAAGATCCCTCCAAGCCACTGAAAGGCATTGCTATGTAAATGAGAAAAAGTAAAGCCGTGCTGATAAGAAGAGAAGGAAGGAAAAAAAAAAATTCCAAACCCAACACAGGCTCCAGGGCAGGATTCGCCCTTTACATTTTCCACTGGAAGAGCTAACGTGGACCCTTGCGAAACTCACTACACCTCTTTGGAACAAACCATTATCAGTCAAGATCTACTAACAGTAACCTTCCTATGCAGCATTATGTACTCTCTACTACTGCTGATAAGAAAAAAAAAAAAAGAAAAAAAAAACAGGAAAAAGGGACATAAAGAGACACATTAAGTTAAAGATTTTAAATATCAAAAATAAGCTAATATTAAATTTGGTTGCTATTTTATGGAGGTGAAAAAAACAAACAAAATACCTTGGTGCTGATGCCACACAAAATGGAAACCATCAGTAAGCCTCATCTGTTCTCTACTGCCAAAACCAGCAAAGTTTGTTCCTGAATATCATACAGCTCTGGAAGGATGAGGTCTAAAACAAGTGTGGAGCATAGTGTTATCCGCCAGCATGATTAGAAGGCAAGTAAAGAGGTAAACACAGTGAAAAATACACTCCAGCTGAAGGCTGTGGATTTGGGTTGGGTTTTTTTTGAAAAAGATGTCTGACCTCTGACTTGAGTCCTACCTATAGAGGTCTGAGATCTCTACTTTCACTGCAGCACACCAGAGTAGTACTTTTTCAGGCTATTATCACATTATTAACCCACAGAGGATTGGTTCGCTCCAAGTTTCACAGACCAGAGAACAAGTAGTAAATGTGTTAACCACATGGAGAAACAGCTGTCTAAAAACCAAGCTGCTCTCTTCAGAAATACTTCCACAGGGTGTACAAGAGATCAAATAACTGCAGGTGTGGAGCCCAGTGAAGGAGGCAACTTAAACGATGGTCTGTCATCTCTCCATAGACAGGATTGCAATGTGTCAAATTTTATGGCAAGCAAAATGGCAAAATGGTAAGATAACCACACTAGAAAAGCAACAAAAAACAAAACAACAACAACAACAAAAAAATCACTGCCAGTGTGAAGTGCATAGATTATCTGCTTTTCTAGAGTAGTATATTTTCCTCCAACTTCTCCTCTCAGTTTTCTGTGAGGAATATGACAGAGAAAGGAAATTAAAAAAGCAAATTAGGACAAGATTATTACTTGTCTTTTAAAAATGAAAGATTTTAAGCAACTAAAAAGAGAAAAAGATGTCACAGAAACAAGAAAGAAACTCACTTGAGATTATTTCAAACAACAGAAAAGTATGGTTTGCCCTCTGATTCAGTGACATCAAATTGCAAACGCCTATTTACCTGGCAAAACCAGAGACTACAAACATAATCAATGAATAGTGTAGGTCATTAATATTTCCTATGTCTTTCTTCTTGACTATTTCAAAGAGAGTTGAGATGTTTCTTCACATTGAAAAAACAAGATGTAGGAGAAGGTGGCAAATTTTTAATTTTAGTGCCTTCCATGGAGAATGGAAATCACTGAAAAAAGAAAAAAGAGGCAAAAAAGCACCATCCAAGAACTAATTACTAGACACACCCTCCAATTAATTTTTCATTTTGCAAAATTCAACTCTACTTCATAATGTTTTCTTTCCATGTACCTAACTTTGGGATTTTATAAATTCCAACACACACAGATGTAGCGATCCACTTCCTCTTAGCACAAAATCAATCACCCATCACTCCCAGCAAATTGCACGTAGCCCCAAGAGTTATGCAAGCCCCGTAAAACTGCCTAGAGAATCCAACACAAGTTTCTGCATCTGATTGTAAAAGAAAATAGTTTAAAGAGGTTTATAAACATTACAGCACCTACTTCCAACTCAGTCCTCCCCTGTCAATAATCCTTCTGTTATTTTGAATTTTCCTGCTATTTCAGCTATTGGGTCTTAAAGACAGTGCTGCAGGGGCTTAAACAAGAATTATTATGACATTTCTCCCTGGAGAAAATAAACAAACAAACCCCAATAGAGTGGTCATGATCTTATGTGGTGTCAATTAAGATAGAAGTTATGCCCCTGTTCGAGAAGATTCTTGCATGTACAGCTACAGCCACAATTCTATGCATTACTGTACGATTAGCAATAAACCCTCAAGGATAGCTTTGTAGCAATGTCTTCCTTTCAACGAACATGCCTTAACACAGCCTGGCACGGAGAAGAAAGTACCTTGTCTTGCTTTATCAGTTTATATTTTAATGTTGTACAAGGAATTTAAGGATTTTTATGCTACCAATAGGAAGCTATAACAATACAAAAAGAATTTTCAGAAGCAATAACTTACTGCATGCTCAGCCAAAGTGTATACAGGTTTATTTTTGTTTGGTTGGGTTTGTTCTAAGTTTCACTTATTAATAAGCATTCTGGGTGCTTGAGGGAAAAGAAAAAATACCATTCTTTTCAAAAGCTCCTTTGTAGTAGGAAGTACAACTTAAGCAAAGGGTACACGCATACCAAGTGTTTTCCGCAATGGCCATATAGTTTACACAGAATCACAGAATATCA
>VZTM01040430.1:0-34669 GCA_013400555.1 Jacana jacana | reverse complement strand
ATTCACATAATGGAAGGCTGTTTGAAAGAGTAGTGAAACAAATTCTTACAAACACCATATGCTCTTCTTACTCTAAAACTTAAAATCTTTCCTGACAAGCCACAGCTTTCTGCTCAGGAATGACTTACAAAACACAATAAAACCAGTGAGTAGCTAGGGGCAAAACAACCCAACAAAACAAACCACAACAGAACACACCCCCACTTCAAAAAAAAAAAAGAAAAAGGTGGAAACAAATATTAAGGAGAAAGCTCTTCCAGAAACATTATTAAATAGTCTTAAGCACTCGCTACCTGACAAATTTTAGGACAAATGTTTTGTCTTCTCAAGGAGTTCAAATGGAAGGACAAATGGTGCTACCACATACAGTTCAAATAAAATAAAATATTATAGAAAATATTCATGTTCTCTTTTTCATGTATAAAACACATGACATGGTTTAGGTTGGAGGGTATATTTTTCATATTCTTACACCAAAAAGAACCTTCTTCATCCATGAATTCTTCTGCTGTTGTTTCTCCATTACATTTAGAACTACACACTTTTGATCTTCTCCATAATGTATTAATAGAAATGCAACTCTCCACCAAAACTTCTGACATAAACATCTCCTTTTCAAAAAGAAAGAAGGTTTTTCCAGTTAAATCAGTATTCCTCTGAATCTTTGTAAGAATCATGGAAAGTAGGCCAGGTAGCACCCCAGATCTCACTCCTCCTCCCCTGTTAAAAATATTTCTGAATTCAAATCCTGTTTGAATGTGCTCATCAGCATAGTTTTTATAAGGAGAGAGAGATGGCATTATCCAGACTTTGACACACCACTGAGGTTTTGGCTTATCAAACCTAGATTTTTATCAGAATATATAAACACCTGCAGTGGATCAGTTGGAATTTATCAAGGCAGAATCTCATCGCTCACACTGGCAGGTGAAGAGATAAAAGCTCCAGAATGGGGGAAGCACAAGTGATACATTTGCTTACATGGGGACTGGGAGATCTGAGATGGTTCCTGTGCATTTAGCCTGTGTTTCTGAGAGCAGAATTCAATACAAGAAAAATCCTATGAGCCTACAGAAAGAAATTAGAGAAATTTGGAGATTTGTAAATACAAGCCTATTGACATATATTCCTAAAGCTTGTATGCTTTGAAAATCTTATCCTAACCAGTGTAGAAAAATAGAAATTAATAGTACTAATTAAGATAAATTCATTTGGAATTCAGGAATCATCTGCTCTGTTTTGCCACTCTAAAACCAACTCTGCTGATTTATACAGTTCTTTTCTGCCCTACTACTCTATTTTTGTTCATGCAACTGCAAATCAATCCCAGCCACTCCTGAATCTAGAATGCCAGTGGACTTCTTCTGAGCATCCCAATTTTTCACAGAGACTCCACCAAAATTTTGCATCTCAAAACAGCTGTCACTGCCTACCAGCTGCTGTTAGTGCCTTACTCCTGGGCCATCTCACAGTCTTGTTATCATGTTTTGGCTGCCTCTACTGTGTAGTAGCTTCTCCATCCAATGACTTTGCACAAAGCTGCCTGTTCTCATCCACCTCTAAAGGTATGTTTTCTATAAGTTAACCATGTCACTTTTTTACTTCAGTCTGTATTCTGGTTTAACCTAAACACCAATGGAATCAAGATACTAATAGACAGTACTGTCCCCTTCAGCTGTGTAATGACTTACAAATTGATTTCTTAAGATTAAAAGCATCGCATTTGCTACCAATAGGAACAGGGATAACTGAAAAACTAAGAAGCTACTTTGTTTCCAAGGTTCTGTGTAACTGAAGTCATGAGGAATAGGATTCTTAAGTACTTTACAGGCCAACTCCTGCTATGATGGGCCAACTCAGCCTGAGGCTCAAGAACAAGGCATGGCTGCAGTTCAGAAGGCTGTTTTTCCCATAGTGCAAAAGTCGGCCAATTTAATCAAAAAGAACAAATAAATATCTAAAGGGTGAAAGTTGGCTTTGCAACGTAACTTGAAAATATAGGTCAAAACTGATTTAAAAATACAAAGAAGTTCCAAATGAAACATAGAAAACAGTAAATCTCTACTGCATATAGTAAAAATCAATATATTATGTGTTTCTTCCTATTCTCCTCTTAGGAGAAAATTTGCATTTAGCACTTTAGCAGCATCTATTATCACTCTTTAAACAATTTTCAATTTTAGCAGAAAGATCCTTCTCCAAGTACACCATAGATGAAACCTTTCTATGGCTTTGGTCCATTTCAAAACCCTAATGTCACACAGGGGATAAAGAAAGAAACAGGATATCCAAGTAAAATATACAAAAATAGGAAGAAGTTTGTTTATGAAATGGCAACCAGAGTCCTGACATATACAATATTCTCATTGTTTTTTCCTTTGCCATAAGTTTTCTGACCCGTCTGTTTTGCTTTTCTGGTTGATTTACACACCAGCTTTTTCTATCACTATGGCAAAGGCAAATATCCTTTGGAAGGAAGACCATCTTCCCTCCTCCACACTTCCTCCGGGACAGAGAAGAAAGAACATGGATTTATTGTCCCGACAAAGTTGGCCACCTGGACTGAGAGACCCATCGTTCTCAGGCCAGAAGTGCAAGCCTGTCACATACTCTGGCAAAATCTGCTTGAGGAACAGATCATTTGCCACATCAGCAGCATTTACTGCTGGTCCACTGTCTAACTTACAGTGCTAGTCACCAGCGGGTGCTTCAGCGGAAGATGAGGACTGCACATAACAGGCCAAGTTCATCATGCAGCGCTTTAAATAATTGCCTTATTTGCACAGAATACTGTGTCCCCTAACTTGAGGTATGACTTCCTTCTTTAGCCTGCCTTACTGTGCTGCAAATAGCATTCATCCAACAGTGAAAAAACACCCTTTTTCTAAAAAATGCACAATGAACAATATAAATACTGTAAATGCAGTATTACATTACATTACATTACAATTACAATATAAATACAATGTAAATACTGGAGAGCACAAATTGGTATAAAACTCCAGCATTTTAGATTTGAAAACAGCAAGAAACTTCCTAAAGTTTCCTAACAAAAAAAAAAAAAAAAAGATATCACACAATCAGACAACATCATCATCTGAAATCCAAACCTACTTAATACAAGGAAATGTAAAACATTTTACTGGAAATGAGAGGAATTCTCACTTCTCAAAGCACAGTGTTTGCTATTCTTCAGATAAAAAAGCAATCCTCTGCATTTCATCTATGCTGTGATATTTGAACATTGGAATAATGTATGTGAGCTTAATATTTGAGCTTTAATCAACATACTGTCTAGAAATACAGAAGAAGAAAAAAAAATAAAAGAACTTAAAGTTCATGATGGTCCAGAAGTTAAACTCATTGCCATGGAAAAACTGATTTTTTATTTTAACTTTTTATACATTCCACCTAGGACTTAGACCAGTTTTATTGAACTTCAGTAACTGTGCAAGTTGATGTGTGAACACCTACAGATATTTAAGTGTTTATATCTTCAGTTCAATCCCACCCTGTTCCATCCCTTTGAAATTACATTCTTTCCTAGTTGCAGTTTAAAATTCCGTACAACACAAATCTTCACTGCCCATACTAATACTTGAAAATGCCCTGTGTTATGTGAAACATATGCAGATATAGCAATATAATATGTTATTAACGTCTAAGTGGCATAAATACTAAAGAGTTTTATGCAAAAGAGAAAATACACATCTGTCTGTCCATTCTAAATGAAATTATGCTTTCACTTAGTGATTTATATATATACTGCAGATTATTACTGAAAATGCCTCCTATAACAGATCTTTTAGTAAAGTATATAAAATACAAATAATTTCTTTCCTGGTGCCCCAAGGAGTGCTATATTTGTGTTTATTTTTTCAGTATTAAGAAACTTCATACCAAAAAGAGAAACAACTAATATCAACACTGAACTTATTAGTCACATTCTATGTAAGACAACGAATTTATAGTTGAAATTATCTCAGATTTGTTTAAATTTAAGATCATTTATAAACATTTTTCTCATTTTGCTGGTGAAAGTCATTATCTCCAAATTATTTGTATGTGTACAAGTAGAGACCATGGACTACTGCTTTTAATGGAAACCACTATTTGACTTACTCTAACAAGCTCACAGGAAATGTGTGCTGCTATTCAAGCTGGGATAGAAAATACCCACAGTGAATGAACTACGCAGCAAAGTTAAAGACCTAACTGTAGTATTAAAGGGAGAGAAAATAATGCAGCATTCCAAGCTCTCTTGGAATCCTCCTAAACAACTCAAATGTTAACCCAATGTGTCTACATGCTGAAGTAAAATCAATCTTCAGAAGCACCGTATTGTCTACAGAGCACACGAAGTCCATATGCAAGCAACTAGGTAATTCAATCTTAATTTTACTTTTCTTTTAAAAGTGGCTGAAAAACATTTTCCATTACAGAAAATAATAATTCACCCATAATTGGTTTCAATATCCTGACTGACTTTCCTCCTTTTTTTTCCCCTTTGTGTAATACATTTGATTCCTTATAATTTTATTATAGAATTTCTGATTTGACATTCTAGTCATATTTTTATAAATGTCCACTCAACATTGTTACGTACTAAAGGATCGGTTATTAACATTACCATTGTTGTTAAAAATATTAATACAAATACTACTCATTTGGGGAAAAAAAAAAAAAAAAAAAGACGATTTAGAGACAGTAATATTTTTTATTTGCTTCACTACAGAGAAGGAAGTGACCAGAGTGATTAACCCATACAACATTCATGGTATTTTCTTCATCTGGGCCCTATAAATCTTGCCACTAATGAGGCATTGCAAATTCTTTATTTGAAATAACTTCAGAAAACTATTTGCAACAATTAGTACTAGCCATTGGATTTTGATTCTTCTAGCCCAAAGAGAATGCAGCCTTTTCTTCCTTTGGAAGGACGTCAAAATTATGAATGACTGGCAAGACAAGCAGCTTTTGCTAGAAAAAGTAATATTAAAATGATGCAATAGATCACTGGAAATTTTCTCTCTAAATTTTTTTATACATGACCATTTGGGGAGCAGAGGGAGGTAGGGTCTTTCATTTGAAACAATAAAGCACACAACTACTTAAGATTTGAAGTATCTTTTAAAAGAAAAACTATTCCTAGGACAGTTGGAAACTAAGTAATGTTATGTAGCACTGGGCTGCTACAGTCTGTTCTCTTAATTCACAAAGGATGTTACTCTAATCAACCCTTCTGTATGTCCCTAATTGAACAAAAATCTCCAGGACCAACACAGCTGGAGTCACAGTAGCAAAGAATGGCTTTTTCTGCAGTCACTAAGAGCAATATCTGGGGCGGCTCTAGGTGCATGCACTGTGGCTTGTGCCATGCCCCTGGAGGAGCTCCAAAAAATTCAGGATGAGCTGTTCCACGTGAAACACAAGCGGACAAGATGGTTTTGGTAAATATATAGCACAAGGTAACAGGTAGGAAACATTTTAACAAAACATATGGTAACGTTTACCCACATTGCAAGACCCCATAGCTTCCAGTGTATGTCATGCTATGCCATGGCATATGTGGAACAGAGCAGTTTCCAGGAGTTTTTTCATTAGAAGACTGTTGTGTTTAGTGGCAGGTGAACCTGCTGTAATGCTACTTTTGCAATGAGGTTGTTTTTGCATTACTTGCTGTTACTGGGCATTGATACACATCAATCTAACATACAGCCAGATCCCAGATGCAGAATAATTTTAATCTTGGTTTTCAGTACAGTGTTTAGGACCAATCCCTTTTTAATTTCTTAAGTCAGTCTTGCTTTGTACTGGCTGTACAGAGAATCTACTCCGTAATGGGAGCGCGACAAAATTCTGTTATGGGTACATTTTTTTCCAAATCATAGAACGGTCCAAGCCAGAAGGGACCTCTTGGGTCATCTAGTCCGACCTCCCCACAGTCAGCAGGGACACCCCCAACTAGACCAGGTTGCCCAAAGCCTCATTGAGCCTCACCTTGAATATCTCCAGGGAAGGAGCCTCAACCACCTCCCTGGGCAGCTTGTTCCAGTGGTCCACCATCCTTATAGTAAAGAACTTATTCCTAAGTTCCTATTTTGCTAAAGGTAATTTTCAAGCTTTGGTTTCATTTTGCTGGCTATTTGAAAGATGATACGAGTCCAACTAGTTGATAACGTCAGCAGAAGCTTGGAAATAGTGAGGAAGCAAAGAGAAAAAAAATTAAAAAACCCCAGATGCCCATGTAGCAGTTACAGAAACAAAGGCACTTCATGCAATTATGTTAAAGAAAATTAGGTACTTTAGGAGTCTCCACCCTAAAACAGTTTCCTGTTTTCTCAAAACCTCAGCTACAGATGCTAAGTGCTAAAAGATCAACCTTAGTGTAGTTCTTCTCATTACAGCCCCCATGCCCTCTTTGTAAATCTTTTCAATATACAACAAACAAACAAAGAAACAAACACAACAACAAAACAACAACAACAACAATAACAAAAGTTTATCTGGTTTCCTAGTTCTTGATGAGTTTTTTCATTCAGCTATGGGTTTAGCTTTAGACTTTAAAAACTCATTAAAACCATAAAGATACATTTACAGAAACACACCTTCACGGGATAAAAGCAATTAGTCATGGATCAAATACTGTTAATAAAATGGAAGTGCTTTGTTCTTCCAAACTTGTTCTAGTGAAGATGACTATTGATCAAAACACTTTCTTAGAAACTCCCACATAAACTGCTGTATGTAGAAACAAAAAAAAATATTACATAGTCAAATTCTGTATTGACATCATTTGATAAAACAAAATCTCTACCAGGGCCCTTCCAAAGTATATCGCCTATTTCAGTCCATTTTCTCTCTTTGATAAAAAGTGAATGAGCAACAGTTTTAAGGAGCCTGGAGGGCAGACACTTTTCCAAATATTTTGGAATTGCTACACTTTCCAAGTTGTGTCTAAGCTCTTAAGGTACTTTTTAATGATCTTGGAAATTTGTTCTGGTAAAGTATGAATACTGCTTAAGAGAACTGCTCTAGAATCTCTCAAGTTGATCAGTGCATTTGGGGTGGTTTTTTTGGTGCTGATATCTCAAGCAATGGTTTTCAAAGTACAGGCTACAACAGCATCAAATCTGATTAGACCTGTGCTGCTTTATTGTGCTGATCTGATTCTCAGACTTCAATGACAAGCCAAAAAAACAATTTAAAAACAAATTAAATTTGGTCCAGACATACAAAGTCTCACCAGTCCCCACTCATTGATTTTACAGTGCATGAGTTAAAGCAGGTTGATGGCAATGACTGTATTTTTCCTGTAACAGCTTTCTGGCTTTGAGATATTGCCTAGCAATTAAGACTATTTTGAAAATGTCTGCACCCCTCACAACATCCACTGAATTGTGCAAATCTTCCCTACTACCAACATCCTTAAAAATCACTATAGATTCACATCCCAGGTAAAATCTCAACTTCATCTTTCATAAAATTTCTCAGTCAGCTCAGCTTTGACCTGTGTACATATGTATTTTACAAATACAGTAGAAAATACATTTTCGGGTTCATGCTTATTCAACCATATTAAAGTTTAAAACACACGACCAGTATTTTAGCAACTGCCACATAAAAGAATAGTCAGCAAAACCTCCAGTGGATTGCATTATATATATGCTGCTCTTACAACATAATTTTTAATACCTTGCACTCTAAGACACATAGTTTGCCACATTACTTATTTTAAACTGTTCCTTAAAACACAACTCTGCAAAAATCTTAACTTAAAAAAATTAATTTACCAAAAAGTTCAGTTATTTTCAAATGGAGATATTATCCCCTCAGAATTATTGTGTATGATCACACCATCCCTTCAGAGCAAACAAACATGTTCCAGTTCTTGCTTTCATGCACCCAAGATAGTCCTAAATGCACATACCTCAAAGCCCAACAGCAGAGCTGATTTGGCGGAGCTGTAAGTTTAAGGCATTCCCCATGGTCTCTGTCAGTATGAGATGGTATAATGAGATGAGATAATTTCTGCAATAAGATATTATGTTTAGAAATGCTATTAAGGTTGCAAATCCACATGCGGTGACATGCGAAAGAAGATAATTAAAGTTTACTTACATGCTGACACTTTTTTTTTGCCAGAAAACCTTCAGTTACTGCAGAAGATAAATTGACTGTGGGAATGAATGAGGAATTGGAGGACAAGGGAGACTCTTTGTACCAGAACTTTGCCTCATTTACCCACCATTAAAGTTAGTGAGAACTGTCTTTTGCCTAATTAAAGTAGTAAGGAATGCTTATTACTGGGAAAACTCAGGTGCTCAAATTAGACATTCAAAGTTAACGGAGTTGAGGAGCTCCGGAGAATGGGTCAAAAACCAGTAAATTATTCAGCAGTGGCGGTTATCTTCCATGTTTTGGCAAGCTATATCAACTATGTGGGCATAGGTACAATAAAAACATGTGCCCTATTCTGTATGTTTGCTACCCTCCTCCAAATAAGCTGCAAAGGAAGGGAAAGCTTTGAAATCCTGTAACTAATGGGAATTGCCGTAATATCCTCCGATTATGAGGAAATGTGCAGAGATTACAGAAGAAAATGAGAAGGCATGATAACTGAGCAAGTGAAAAAAACAGCTTTAGGCCATATCCAGCTTCTAGACAGCTTTTACATGGGAAGTGACACCCATTTGTTCCATTTCCTACAACCACATCCACCTCTACAAGGAGAGAACATCAAGCAAGACACAGATCCCACAGCAGTTTCTCTTACCAGAAGTTCACTTTTTTTTTTCTGTACTAAGTGCACCTACATTCCAGAGAACTTGAGGGAAATAATATCACCCAGCAGAGACTGATTTTAGTCCCTGGAGCCAGACACATGCATAGTCCTTCAGTTACACCAGTAGAACACTTCTTTTTTAGAAATGGGCCCAATAAAGAACTTGCTCTGTAATGGTCTGCTGAAAAAAAATGAAAATGATAAATCAGATTAGTGAAACTAGGATGAGGAACAATTCACAGATAACAGTCCAGCACTTGTGGAGAACCCAAGCACATGATCCCAAGCAGCCAGAGGTGTCTGCTGCAAGCCCCTCCACAGCACAGACTCCCCTAGGCTCCTACAAGAAGGTCTTCATGTTGACCCTGAAGAATCTATCCAGAGAGCCCATCATCCAAAGAACAACATTCAGACTATGGAGAGAAAGACCTCATACAGAATTTAGATTCAACAGTGACTCCTAACACTGGGAGATTTTTTGTGACATAACACTTGCAGTAGGGAGTTAAAATGGAAAAAATGAGTGGAATTGAGTCTGTTTAACATCAGATAACTTCATACTATTCGTAACCTTAAAAGATTTATTTACAACAAACTTCCAAAAGTATATGCTCTGGATGTCTCAAAAGCTTCAGACCATAACTATTATCATCCCTGTTTTCAAATGTGGATGGGTCTGTGCTGCAAGGGTTAAAATCTCATGCTTCAATGATGGTGCTATGGTACAAATCATTCCCAGCTAGATGTCCCATGCACCATAGCCTACATTATACAGTGGCAAAAATATCAGTCTACCTTTTAATGTGTTCAGAACATACACGATTTTCCGCTCCTTCTAATTTTCCTGCATAATACCATACTTTGTCAAAAATGTGCAGAAGTTTCTAAATTTCCTTTTTCCTTAAGTGCTCTAAGTACATCTAGAAAAGTAAAACCACCAACAGTACTCCATTCACTAACAACTTGTTGATAGATTGATGTACATTAACAGAGATCCTTCCTGGTAAAAATACCAGATCAGAAGAAGTACATGTTTTTTTTTTTTATTCAGACTTACTGCAGACAGCTGCAGGTCATGTTCTCACAGTAATTTCCTCTTTCTTATTTTCCTTTTGGACAGTCAGAAGTCGTGCAAACTGCTTCCAAGTCTGTTGATGGCCTTATGCAGTGGGGAACAGGAAGTCATGACATAAAAATCTAATGAGCACAAACATATAAAAGACCAGCATTTTATGAAAAGATAGCTACAAAGAGAAATTAATCCTTGGGGAGAAAGCTGCCCCTATGCCAAGCAGTTTTGCAGTACTGCAATAGCAAATGCCCCAAATTATTTTGGTGAGTTCAAGATTGGGGAAGCCCCAGTGTGCAAAGCACTGAGCCACTTTAAATACTACTGTTTGAAATGGAAGATCTACTTCCCACAAGCCATTTATACAAAATCGCTCTCAGACCCAAAGGAACTTTAAATATTTCCCTCTTCACTATCACACACCTATACTTCCTTCTTGATTATCACATGCCTTAGTTAGCAGACACTGGTTCCCTGTAACTGTTCAGCACTTTTCTCCAAACAAGCAGCAATAACCTAGAATGATAAAGCCAATCTGGTGACAAGATTCTCTACAGCTATTCCCTTCCTCGGCATGCTGAACACCTCTTACTCCTTTGTAAAGATTTCCTCACTTTTACCTGAAAAAAGTTAGCAAGATCACTCAGCTGACTACTATTCACAAGCCATTAATGGTTCAAGCAGCTAGTGAAGGTAGCCTGCAATTGCTCTAATAGCTAGAACTATCAGAACCGTAAGATGTTTTGTAGCATAATATTTGCTGGAATCTAACCTGCTACATTTCTTCAAGTTCCAATACTAGCTGAATTCTCAAACGTGTAGCTTCCAAATCCTTCCCAAGTCTAGCCCCGACATCACTCACTAGTATTGCGCAAACAGGCTATTGTTCTTTTCCCACCTAGTTCCTGCTTTTTAATTCCAGCTAGTTTATTTGTACAAAAATAGTAGAATTAAACTGATTAAGATTTCCTACTATTCTTTCTTTCTCTATCTTGTTGGAGAAGCCCCACCCACTTTGAATTTGTGAAAAAGAAAAAAAAATCAAAATCTGAGATATTATCACTGAAACCTTCTACAAAAGAACAAAAAAAAAAAAAAAGGAAGAAAAAATGGATTAAAATTCCTCTTAGTTGTGAAACAAAAGAGGATTTAAAAACATTCTCTTAATACTCTTCACATTAAGTTCAGTGTAGGCTTTCAGTATACCGTAGGCTGTCAAAACTGAAAAAAGATAATACTTAGATATAACTCTGCAGGTAAGTATTTTTCATTATTTGCTCTCCAAAATATTGAAATATCTACATAACATCAGTGACGGCATTAGTTCCAGCTAATTGTGTAAAGAGTTTTGCTGCAAGGGCAAATGAAGGTGTAAAAATGCTTCACCACACTCCCCTTAGTTGGTAGAGCATTAACCAAGGAACTCAGAGGCTCACAGGCTTTGCCTAAGAAAATTTTAATGAGCTTTAACTATGGTAATCACATCTTAATAGCTCTGAGCACATGTTTTTTACATATGTACTAAGAGCAGATAGCTGCTTAATGAGGGTTTGAAAGCTGTGGAAATAGCCTTGTAAAAGAGAGGAAACGGAAATCCCCCCACAGCCCATTATTACTTCAAAAATTTATTTATATAAAATTAATATCAGAGTCATGGATGAAGTTAAATGTTTAGGAATACGGAAAAATCTTCCTGCATTCCTGATATTTTGTGGAGATCCACAGGGGCCTATGTTGTTCCAAAAATCTTCTGCTCATAACTATTCCTTCCCAGTAAAAACCTCATCTTTGTTACATGTTGGTTGCTTTATGGTTTTTTCGGAACCACTCTTGTAGTTTGCAAGACTAGACTAGAACAGAAAGAAAAAGGAATGTTCCTGGTCCAGCTAACACCTTCTTCACCCAAATGCTGCAGACAGCTGAGCATATGCCTAGAGGCCAGGCTCTTTTCTCTGCCTTGTTCCATGGGTTAAGAATGTTCCTGTCTTTTTTTCTTTAGACCTCACCTGCACTGGAGCAAGTTGCTTTTAGACATTCCTGCTCATAATATAAGTATTGTAGTTTAGAGCTGCGTTGCTGTTCAAAGCTTACACTCAGAGAGAAAGCAGATAAAGAATCATAGAATNCCTTTCAAGACAGGGTATCTCTAGAAATACTGGGGCAGGGTTGGGAATTTGTCATGTAATTTGCAATGGAATATTGCAGCAAATATTCACAGAAGATTGAAATAAACAAACATAATCAATTTGGCACCTTCCTAGAATGTTAAACATATTAATTTACCAGATGCAGTTTTTTAAGCAGATGTATTGCAGTACAAATGCACTTATATTATTTATCTGAAATTCTAATCTGCTCTTCAAATCAGTACGGTGCAAAATGCCATGTCAACGAAGAAACTATTCAACATCCCATTATAATGCCATACATTTCTAACACATTCCTAGTATTGCTCAGAAGCTATTTTCATTGTCATAAATAATTGAGCATTAATTCAGAGCAATTAACACCTTTAAGAAATGTTAATAATTTCATGTGCTTTCTGCATCTTCTGCTGGAAGATTCATGATGCCCTACACCCGTTTCATAGGCCCTGTTTGGGCTTCTGTAAAGAGTCACCAGTCAAACTTTATTTATGCTGTTACTTCCAGTATTTTACAAATATGTTGCAGTTTTCCCTTACAATCTAACGTTTTGATGAACCATCTTGTGGATAAACTCATCCAAGGATAGTGAAGTAAAGTGAGTTTCAGCCGAGTTTCAATTTATGTTAAGCAATTAAAAAAAAATAATTAGAACAATTATTTTTAAACGTTCTCACAAATTGATCAAGTTGTGCTGCCTTAAGTTCACCTATGACACTAAATCCAAAAAATAGTCATGTTTGGATATCTTGCTGAGTGTGCTTATTTTAGGGCAGTTGCTGCAATCCAAAATTAGTACTTTATTTAGCATCAGCACTTTCTTGAAAACAAATACAAAGTTGATGGTTATTTTTAAGAATATGCTGCATCACACATTTGTAAAATACAAATAATGCAAGCAAAAATGAAGGAGAGGAACCAGGAAACAGAAATCTGATAGAACAAGGAGATCTTCCTATCACAAATAACTAGGAATTGGACCTACTATTGTTTACACAAAACATAGGGAAAAGTCTGCTTCCTGTCACTATACATGTATTTTGCTCCATATACAACATGACCCCTGACTTATAAGAGACATGAGAGAACTTCTTGGCTTTCATTCCATTTAGCCATTATAGACCAAACCTGCAGAAGGTTCAGCCAACATCCACACTTTAAAAGGATTTGACACATCATCAGGAAACAAAGAAAATGTGAGTTTCCTGGAATTCTAGAGGGGAAAGTACCTGAATAGCAAAAAAAAATAGCACAGTTAGGTCAGACAGACTCTGTGGACAGCCCTGGACTTGGCTGCTGAGGTAGCACAAAGCAACACTCACAGCTATACAAGTACTCTGTCAATCACCACTATGGTGCTGATTTTTTAGGGCTTTTGAAGGCTGAAACCTGCAGTCAGTTCTCAGAAGTCCAGAGCCATCCCCATAGAGGAAAAAACTGTATTTCCACCAGGGTAAAAATACATCAGGAAATAAAGACTGGTGTTTAATAAAGGACCAGTAATCTTTGGTTAATTAAGGACAAGGTTCACGATCTGTCATATCTTAATGTAAATTGGAAAATGATAGTACTTACTGGATGACGCTTACTTTTCTGGGTAACTCATGGCAGCTGTGCTTTCAATGCAAACAGGGGGCACATCAGCAAGTAGGTGGTGCTTCTAAACGGTGTTAAAAGGAAGTAGAGTTTTTTAGAAGTTGATAGAAGGAAAATATTTTGTAATTTGTTATAATTTAACCTGAATTTTCTTCCTAAATGCCTCCAGATCACCATTTTGGGCATGGAGGGCTTTTATGTTTTCTATCTCTTGGGAAGCGTAATTTTTCCCATTTAAACTTGATGCACTCCTAGCAGGAGGTAAAAAGGACTCCTGAGTCATCAGATACACAATAAAACAGGAGCTGACAAATTCATTGTATCTTTAAATGGGAGGAAGATCTCAAAAATTATTGCTGTGAAACCAGTTTCACTTTTTTCTTACTTTTAAGCAAAGTGCCATGTTAAAAATAATTGATTTTTTGCTCTTTGCTAGCCCAAGGGAAATCTGTTTTGCTACTGCAGTGCATGGTTGTTCTAATAGCCTGATCTTCAGATTTCCAATCCTGCTGCCCATTAATCTGTTTCTCTGCAGATTTTCTACAAAACTTTTGACCTTCTTCTGTCAACAGGTTCCCTTTCTTCTAGCCTCTCTTGAAGTATCTTTGGTAAACTTCCTAGTTCCTTGCCAGTATTTCTTGGCCATTATATCATTATACATATATCATTACCATTTCCAAGGAGGTTTCTTGTTCCCCGTACCTTGCCAATCCCATTATCTCAACTTTGTTCCTGTTCATCAGCTCTATTTCTTTTCCAGCTGATAGTCCCTTAGCACTGTCCTTGTAGGACTGCAGTTCTATGAATCTGCCTCACTCACCTTCTTCATATGCAATTTTTCAAGCATCAAAATTTTGTAATTATATTAAGCTTTTTATTCCATCTCGCTAGCCCATTTTTGCAGGTTCCCCAGAAGATCCTCGATCACCTCCCTACCAGCCACTAACCTTGAAGCTTTTCTAGCATTTCCAGATTAGTTACATGCCTATCCAGAATCCTTACTGTCACATTAATGACATACTGAACCCCGAAGGAATAGTGTGGTATCCCATGGCTACCTTCTGCCAGGATAAAATTCTACACAGTCAGTCATTTATTGCACCTGTTTTGTGACAGATGCATGTTTCTGTAACTTATCCGTTGGTATGGCAACGCCTCATCTCTAAACCACAACTGTTTAACTTCTCTAAAAAACCCCACTCTTCCTTCAGCAAAACACTTGATTTGAACACAGCGTGTCTCAACGCAGGCCCCTTCACTGCATGAGCAAAGTATACTAATTAAAAAGCCCAGGGGCTGGCTTCAGTAGAGACCCCAAGTGCCTGGATTTTATTTACTCAATGCTGAGATTTTATTTCCTCAATTTACTCTCAAATGCTGAGACCTTTAAACTCATTATTAAATAAGACCTCCCCAGACTTCCAAAGCTTAGGGATCTTTTTGTTTATTTGTTTTGCATCTGAATAAATTCAATGTTCTTCTAATGACTTCTTAAGCTTAAATTGCCTACTTGTACTCTTAAATACCAGTTACAGGTGAGGTAAAGGCTTCAGTTTACCTTATAATTCTAATAAAACACTATAACAATATATTATTTTCTGACTTATTACTGATTTAAAAAATGGATGAATTACACATAGTAGTTAACTGAAACCCAGTATAACTGAGTAAAAAAAAAAAATGTCCTAAAAATAAAGATTAGGAAAATTTACATATGAAAGTTGAAATATATGCATATAAAGATATCTTAATGAGTGTGATGCAATAACTGCCCCAAATATTTGCTTGTACAAAATTCATACTTTGGCAGCAAAGGTCCCTTTATCTCCATCCTAAAAAATAAGCAAAGTTTCATGAGTGGATCAGAGTGGAACTTTTTCCTCTCTGGCTTCCTGGACCAAATAAGATGAAAGTATTGGTTTTCTTTAAGTGCACAGATTACTGCATTGCTTATTTACATCCATATGTATTATCATATTTCAGCAGAATTATTTAAGTGTATGTTTAAAAAACACAAACATGTTTAAGTTATGTTGAGGCAATGATGCACAACCTACTTCTTACAGTTTTATCTGTGTAGGCAATCTTAAAGCCATTTTACAGCTGAAATCTCTTTCATGTCTGTATGCTTAAGTCTGTTAATGTTAAAAACCCAAAAAGCTAAATAATTATATCAGTGGAAAGCTTGTTCTCTCCAAAATTCCACTGGACATAATTCCACTGAATTCTGACCCTGGTTTTGCTGATATCTATTGCATTCTAGAGGCTTTATAAACCAGATAACTTGCACAGCTTCCTCTTGTTCACCAGCAGGACATGGTCTCTTTGGACCATAGTGCCATCTAGCTTCTCTTTTCCTGACCTCAGTAATTCTGTGCTGAATACAATCATGTAATGTAGCAAAAGGAGGCCCAGGGAGCTATTGTTAATATAATTGTTGAGATAGTCTTGACAACTTATCTAGATGTACAGCTGAATAAGGGGAACAAATTACTCAACAAGTCTCTCAATAAACTCTTCTTTAATCATCCTTTCAAAAATGTGAGACAAAAGTATTTATTTTCCTGTGGGATCAGTCTTATTGCTTCCCTCCAAAATGGAAAATCAAGATCCATACTGATACTCTAGGCAACTTACCTGTGCTTTTGCAAAAGCTCTGGCACCATACCAATACTAACATACACTTCACAGGACATCAAGGGCCACATAGCTGAATCCTCTCATGTTCTGAAGGCATTGTCTCTTAACAATAAATCCCTGCTCTCAAAGGAGGGATATTTGAAAAGACTTGGAAGATTCCCTGAGGTGACAAGACAGAAAATAACATAGAGGAGGATACTTTTATTCATATGAGGGGGGACATGTGTCTTCTTCCTTTAGCAACAAAGCCTTTTTGTATGCAGAGCAGACATTATCCTTGTAACAGGCTGCGTGAAATGGGAACTCTTTTGGGGTAATGGATTTCCCTGTATACACCTGGAATCTAAGACCCACTCAAAGATGCCCGGGTTTCCTTCAGTTTTGCAATATATGTAGGACCTACCTTTATGGACATATACAACCAATCCAGTCCCCTTAACAAAGGTGTTACCTCATCACAAGGGTTGCAGTTCAAAGAGCAGATAAAGACCCTTCCAGCTCTCAGTCTGGCTCACATCCCTGGCAGCTTCTGGTGAGGCAGGACTATACAAAACCCAAAATATTTTTCTTAATATTTCTTTCAAATTCACTGATACGCTCTGTGAGACACCTGCTGTGTCTCAGAAGCATGGTTCACTTCCATCAACTGGCATCATTACACAAAATTCTCTCCGCTAATGCCCAGTAGTAAAACAGCCAAGTCTTCAAACTCTCACTTCAGACTCAATGGCAAGATAGAGACTTTCCATTATATTCTACAATCAACCCAACTTCTTAAATTACTAGGGTATAATAAGGCCTTACTCCCTAAATAATTAACTAACTCACTGAGATTCCACTGCCCGTATTTCTTTTCACATAAGCCACTTTAAGTCTCTGAAGATAGGAGGATAAACATGCTACTGAGTAGTGGCCATTGTAAAAGAAGAGGCTGAAGCTCACAGCCTAAAGAGTTCCTAAAGAGCGCACCGACACAGCGATCCTCACCTCTGGCAGCACCCACCAGCATCAGACACCCTTGCTTAACATCCACAGACAACCTTGTGATTGCTGAATATATTAATGGTCGTTCTTGGCAGTAGTGTGTTGACAGATTATCTGAATGAAAGTATGGACAGTATCGGTACCTATGCCAGCCTCGGAATGGCTAGCACATAAACACCTTTGTACACTCACGCTTGAAACCAAATATTGATGTCAAAATATTAACAAAACCATATTGCAACAACTCACCAACTCTGTTTGCAAAATCAATTAATAAAAAGTGGTATTGCAATATAGGACCATGTAAGTGATGAGAATACGAAACAAAACACCATGACAGTATTTCTACAGATATCTCATTTAAAGATAAAAACTTGAAAAAATTGAAAAAAACCCTGATCTAGAGTAAAGGAAGATGCTCAACTGAATGAAAGAGGGACAAAGATGCTCATGAAGGAGCTATCTGCTGCTATAACATGCAGGTATAATGGCTGCACATTTCAAATCCTGCAAGGTTTTACTACTACATTTATAAAACAGTATTAATTGTGAATTTTTTTATGGAAAAGGACATAGGAAAAAATGTCCTATTTTATTATTTTATCCTGATTTTTATGATCAAAATTATTTTCAAATTACAGAGAAGATTAACATATAGTAAGCTATTTTATTCCTTAAATTAATGTATTACTTACAGTGTTAGATGTTACTAAATGAGGTAATGGTTACAAGACCCTTAATTTTACCTGTAGTGGGTTTTTATTTTGAGCTATTTTCTCCCCAGATTACATGCACAAAGATTCCTCAACATGGTTTCCCTAGAATGTTTTTACATTTGGGAAGAGAATTGTTTTATACATTTGTATACTTATGAGACAAATGTTTGGGTTTTTTAGGGTGGTTTGGTTTTTTTTTTGTTTTACTTTTTATAATTAAATGAATGATTTTCTCCCAGATCCAAAATAAAATAGACCAAGGATAGTAACAAAATTTGAAGATACCAGATAATGACTTAAAATTTATTCTCAGAGTTCTGCCCTTACATTCTACAGAAATTACATCATTCACTGCAAACACATATTTCATTCTCTGGGAAGTCACCCCTTATCTGGCACCCATAATTTGCAGTCTTGTAAACATACATATCCCAGGAGTCCTGGCTCTGGTTCCCGGATCAGCTTCTGGGCAGTAGAGGTCACCAGCCTCTGCCACCAGAGACCTTGAGAGGAATAGCCAGAACACCTGGAGCACCATGTGTTGAACTGCAAAAGGCATGTGCTTATCTACCGCATTGACACATGGTGCCAAACAACCTTTCATGCTATTTCTTTGGTCTCTGACTTAGAATTACTGGGGTTTTTTTATGTCCTTCAATTCCCAAACTCACCTGAAGGGATGTTTGGCAAGGCATAAGAAGTTCTGACAAGTTTTGTTTCTCTCAAGTGAAGTAAAGCCATAGCTCAAAGGGCTGGGTATTTTTTAATTATATCTACATATACGTACATATCAGTATGTAACTTTCCTTTGATGTTACTAACTCAGAAGCAAAATATTTTTCCCCTCAAAAATTTCAAGAAGTATTTGTGTTTGGTCTGAGACCAAACATGGGACACTACCATCTCAAAGATACATTTTTTAGCATAGTATGACTAAATTGCAGAAGGGACTATAATTATAATCTTGACATTACCATAACAACCGTGGTTGCTATCAGGTGACAGGTATAATATAGATAATCAGTAGACAGTACAATAGCAATATTTAATGATGCATGAGATAGAAGAAAATTAATTCATGCCTTTAATTCAGCTCAGAGCCATCAGTGGTTATATTTGTGTGTGACTCTCCTAATCTCGTTAGCACATACATAGCAGTTACAATGAAAAGCAAAGAGCTCAGATATCCAAGATATCCAGAGAGGTTACATTTACTCACCATACACAATGAGTAGGTTTTGTGTTCCTATTTATCTTTTATTTTTTAACATGAGAGAGTTCAACTTTCTTAATACCATACCAAAAAAAAAAAAGCTGATAGCCACAGTGAGAGCTATGAAAAGTGCCTTTGCCTTCAAATCAAACAGTAATGAGGCTGTTCTTTTGTTTTCCCGTGTTGCAGCCTACCAATTCTCTCATTTAATCAGCCTGAGAGAAATAATGGCATGAATTTAAAAAAAACCCTGATCTAGAGTAAAGGAAGATGCTCAACTGAATGAAAGAGGGACAAAGATGCTCATGAAGGAGCTATCTGCTGCTATAACATGCAGGTATAATGGCTGCACATTTCAAATCCTGCAAGGTTTTACTGCTGCATTTATAAAACAGTACTAATTGAGATTTTTTTTATGGAAAAGGACACTCCTACAATGAAGCTATTCCAATAGATAGCAATGGATGAAATGTAACGGAAGACAAAGGAGTATTACTCAAACAGATATAAAGAAGGACTATTGACAAATCACAGAACCACAGAATCACATTTCTGATTATTACCTCTGTTCAAACCTTGTTGCTCCTGTCTTCACATCTACAACTTTCACTGATCCTTAGAATGAAAGATGCAAAGTTTATAAAGAACCACTGAAACAGTGTTTTACAAGTGATCAAAGTCAGTGTCAGATGCTGTAGGGTGAGAAGAAAGTGTGGGCACCGTGGTACACTGAAGTAAGGCAGACAAAGCGGGCATAAGAAAACCGAGGATGCTTCACTGTGACACCTCAGCAGAACAAACATGCAGCATAGTCGGTGTAATGCTTTGCAAAACTCTGGCTATTGTTAGGTTCTTTGTCTCTCATGCTCTCTCATGGTTTTCTTCTGTTGCTAATGCTCACTTCATTGTTTTCAGGACATTGCACCTCCATCACACAGTTAGCTTCAGAACAGAGAAGGATGGACATAGCTGTTGCCTGACGGGTATCTGCACTTCTAATTCTGCCCTGAGACTGTCACAGACAGCCTTAAGACACCTATTAAGAAATTTACATCTGAGATAGCAGATATAGGGAGCTATGAATAAAATAACAAGATATCAAAGACATCTCTTGTAGGTATAGTAGCTCCTGTTGTTTCTCCCCCAAAGAACTGCACTTCCACTTTCCTCTCTCGGCTGCTCTATGATCTCCCTGGAAAAGAGGAAACAGAAAACCAAGTCCTGCTGCAGTAATAAAAATACTGCACAGCTATTTTTCACAAATACTAACACCTTCCCTAATGGCAATATCACAGGCAAACACCACCAGCGTGTCCATTCAGCAAATGTGACATCCATGTACGGTATGGCTCTATGATGTCATTTTTCAACAGCAGCTGTTTCACTTTGTAGAGCTGCTGCTGAACACAAGGTGTCTTCGGTCTTAGGCAAAGCTTTTCAATAATAGCAGCTCTGTCTTCGTTCCTTTTGTCCTGGTCCTTGAACCTCGGGATCTGGTTCTGCCCAGTGAGAATACTTCTTTCTTCCGTTGTGTTTCTTTAGTAATTAATACTAAATATGGGTTTCACCTGCTGCCACTTCTAGAGCAGCAGGAAAACTTTTGAAGCAGAGCATGATCTTACAGAAGTACAGAAAGAGAATGCTGAAAAATTTTGGCAGAGGCACATTTTTGTTATTCGTTATTTCAACCTGTTGTCCCACAAAGGTATAGTTCAACATGCTGAAGCCTAAGGAGCTACACAGGTCCCGTGTTTAGCCTAAGTTCCCCCTCCAACAGGCAGTTTGCTTTCCTGCTGAACAAATCAAAAGCTTGACTTTATACTTGTGATAGGCTTGGTGCGGGGTTGCAGGTTAGATACCCTATAGCTTGCCCTAAACACCACACAGTTAATCTTCCTGGGGTGGTCATTTATATTTCTTCACAAACACAAAGCTTCAGGACAGAAAGCAACCACAAGTGTTTGTCTTCTTCAGGATTATTCTGTTTGCAGTTCTTCAATTTCATGAATACCTGCCCAGACTGGGTGTAGGGCAAAAACTGCACAGGAAGTTTTGCCATATTGAACTCATCACTGATAAAAAACCAAGGTGGCCCACAGTCTTAAAGCAGAGATATTTTCCTCTAAGGTCATGTTTTCCAAGCCAGAGAGATCATTAGATCACCTTGGATGGTAACAGATTGGTTTAAATACTTGCATTAGGGTGTGTATTCTGTAATGAGGTCACTGTTGATGTTAATCATAACGAGCTCTTCAGCTACAAAGTTCTCTTCCCAGCCTTCAAACTGTGATTTTTTTCTATATTACCCTTGTTTTTTACATAGCCTCAATCAAATGCAAGTATCTGTAAAGACAGACATAGCACCCGTCCACTACTCTAACACAGGAAAAAGAGCACCTTCAAAACCTATTCAGTCTTAAGTAGAAATTTAACTGTGTGGGATTTGTCCTGCAGTTCTTCAATCTTAGTTTATATTTGTCTCCCAAAACTTACACTGCTCAAGGAGTCATGTCCCGATCAGCAGGATCAAGTATTTTTTCTTTGGTGAAGGAGATTACGGAAAATACTGAAGAAAGGGAAAAAGAAAGAAAGAAACTAGTCTATTACCCTGGTAAAATGATGACAGTGCATGGGAAGGATTGACATAAAAGAGCAAAAAAAGGTAGCTTTCTTAGAAGTTAAACAGTCACGAGAAAAGCTATTTTCGCTGCCATTTGGGAAAGGGACTTCTGAATTTAAAGAATACTGCAATAATCTAGTTATGTGATTTAAGATGAAATAGAAAGCTAAAGTATATGTTGTCACTCTTTTCTTTAATGAAATGCTACACTTAAACGTCTTCATTTGAAAATAATCTGTATGTGGGTTTTTTTAAAAATAGCATCAATTTGGTAGTTAGCAAAAAAGGTTCACAGAGTGCTTATGGCTGACTGAATCTGGAGGTTAGCTAAGATGATATCCCCACCTCTAAGTCCAGCAATGCAGCTGAATGTGCGCTCCATAGGAACGCTGATGCCATTTATACCTTTAGCCTTTTTTTTATTCCAGAGGTTAAAGGAAATTTGCTGGTGTGTGGAATGCTTTGTTAAAAGAAGAAATTGAGAATACAATTGCATTGTTTCATTTATTAAGAAAAGCATAAAATTTTGTTTCTTCACATATAGAAAGAATCAAATAATTTGAGATGGTTTTCGTCATCATTTCGTCATCACCAGGCCTCTTTTGGCTTTCAGACTTTTCTCTGTGTTGTTTCTCAGGATCACACTGTTAGTGCCTTGCCCTGCTATCTTTATGTATATCTTGTCCTACTTTGCCAGCTTCACTTTGCTGCCTGTACTTTTTAATGCACCTTTGTTTAGGGCAACGATTGTCCAGTTGTGGAGGCCCATGTTATTGTAGCTACCTGATTCATCAAAGCAGCTCAATGGCTTTTTACAACTATCTTAAATTAAGGGTAACTTCCAAAGATTTAATCCAAACTATAATTTCATGACCACCGCTCCAAGCAGTTTCCACAAATAACCTTATGGTAGGGTCTTATTCTAAAACATCACGATTTTACCTTCAAAAAGCAGGTCCTACACACATGTTTCAGCTTGGGCAGACCACAAGCTGAGTGACAGGTTTACTTGGGCCATAATGTCCATTTTCAAGCCACGCCAGTACAACCGGCCACACAATTAATCCAGTCTATTACTAACTCCTAGCTGCTCTTGTTTCCAGAAGCCCTGAGAAAATAGCAAAGGAATAGGCACCTATTGCACATGAACAGCACGGCTGATCTGCAGTACTGCATAATAAATCCCATGCTTTATTGAGATCACACCCCTTATCTAACATACACGAAGCCAGCTGACCAGCCAGCCTGGGCCATGCTCAGACAACTTCTCAGCACACCACCAGAGCAAAGGAGAACCTCGCCTGAATTGCTGACAGGATTTCCCACCATCTTCATTTACAGCTCTTGAAAGACCCTTCGGTTGAGACGCATTAAAGGACAATTGGCACCATATCCCTTGCATCTGGAAATCAGTTAAGCATGACAGAAATTCATCATGAAGAAAAGTCACCATTAAACAAGCAGTGGACACATTTGAATCAGCTGTAAAAGTAAAGCATAGATGCCAAAAACTGAGAGTCAGAACAGTTTTCTCAACCAAGCAGCAGTACCACAGAGGCAGCAGCAGTTGAGCTAAGCCGAGCTTCCATTGCAATTTACCAAGGAGTATTTACAATGTGGAAATACAAAGAATATGGCTGTAGAACAAGGCATACAGGACTTTTCTGAGCAGTAATTTCCCAGAGAAACTAATCTTAAGCTGAGACAATTACTCTTAATTACTCTGAATTCAAATTATTTTCTGCGTAATGCTATTTAGGTCACCTGAGTATATTAAAACAGTCAAAGATTTACAGTCAGATGTAATTACATCAAACTTTCCAAGGGATTTCCAGCTCTTCTCTGGAATTAATGCATAGCATAAGGATAGCTGACTGGAGTTTTGTACATGATAGCATTTTTATATATGTTTGCATTTGAAATGTAGTCCTTATAAAATACAGGCATTTCATATTTAACTTGCATGCTATTTTACAAGGGAGGGAAGAAGCCCAGAAGTTCCAGTTATCTGATGTTTTGACACTGAATTCTGAAACAGGTTATTGCTTTAATTCCAGACTAAGACATTCCATAGCCAAAATGAAAGGAGAGCGTGTCTCCATTATTTTTTTTTCATTTTGAAGTTTGTTCTTTTGCTTATGTCCCAAATACTGAGCTATACTGAACTTTACCAAGCGTCTTCAGTTTCTTTTTGCCATGGTGGGAAGTGGCGATGTGCATCCTTTTGTGGGTTCCAGCCTAAGGATTACCTTATAGTAAAACAGGGTCTTGTCTTACCCCTGGGTGGCCCTTGGTTTACCTTTCTTCTGTCAGTCATCCAGAATATTTTCCAGAGTTGGTATAGGTGTGGTTGAAACAATTTTCCTTCTCCATTTGCTGCCCAAAGCAAGCAAAAGCACAGTCACTGTGATACGATGAGAGATTACAACATGGATATAGTGACTCCTCCGCTCTCCAAGATATGTGCACAGTGTTGATAAAAATAAATCTTGCATATCTTGTATGTTTGTGTTTCCTTGCTAGCTCTCCTCATCTTTCTGATGCTGTCACTCGGTGGCATGCTGTCTCTCACACTGTCTCCAAGATGGAGGAAGAAGCTCTCTGTAAGCCTCAGACTTCAGGAAACTTCTCTTACTTTTCCACAGGTCCTTGTAAGTGGCTGACGCCGTTTTCGAAATGTTGATACATTTCAGGATGTCAAGATTTCTTTTTTTTTTACCTTCTGAGGCCTTGGTTCCTTGCCTTTGACAAATCCTGACCTCAAGAAGCATCTTTGTCGTGACAATGGCAATTTTTTTTATTTGGAAAAATAAAAGATTGGTATAGGGATTTTAGATAAATCCCTGTATCACAGATCCCTAATAGGTCTTAGAGTTGGGAAAAAATTAAATTCTTCCTTTCTTCTTAAAGCAATTTCTGTTGAAATTCAAACCCCATCAGGAAAGGCAAGAAAAGTGTGGAACGTTAAAAAATATGGCCATACGGTGTTTTATATTATACCCATCATAATAGTCTCTACCTTGTTATTGTCTCAGCATTCAAAGATACTTGTGAGAGCTGCCAAGTCACTCAGTGCCACAAATTCTTGTTGTGAAGAATTTCCCTATGTTCCCATGTGCCCATTCTTCTCAAGATAGCACAATTTAGGTGATACCGCTCATGGATGCCCATGTGTTCAGAGAACAACTACCTTCTTTGTCTCTTGTGCCAAAAGGCAAACAGAGCACTAGGTATCATCACCACAAGAACAACAGCAACAGAGTGTGAAAAGAGGAAGAAGGTGGTCAAGCAACAGAGAAGGAAACATGGGTGTTTTAAGTCCATTCCTGGGAGGAACGAGGCTGCAGCACTCACCACCAGTTTGTTTCCCTCTGTGCGAGGAGCTGTCGCCTTTCCAAATGCCACACAGAATCTGTTGTTTTATATTTAGCAGAGACTGTGAAATCACACTTCAGCAATAATGCATTTCATAGAAACCCAATGAACTGGTAACTGAACCGGCGACAGGTTAGATGGACAGCACTGGTCTCCATATTGCATTGTTTTATCTAGTGCCTTACCACGGGGAGAAGCCTTTGTCAAAACAGGCCCTGTATAAAGAGCTTTCAAAACCAAATATCCAAGCCAGATCACCACAAAGGTGCATGTGTTTTTCTTAACAACAGTTTCCACGGACAGCATTGCCCAGAGGTTTCCCAGGGCAAAGCTGATGGAGAGGCAGATTTCCTGGTGGAGGGAAGGGGCCTGTGGGGCATGTGTGTGTCTGTGTCTGTGCGTAATGAGACAAGTGCCAGTTCTTCACAAAGTGAACTTTGTGTTCGGTGAGTTTACTTCAAAGAATTACTTCAATTGCTGACAGAATTACAAAGATTTTCTAAAACCAAACTTGCAGTTAAGTCTCAAAAAGAGCTGTCTAGGTGCCTGACTCATATTGAAATCTTTAAAGCATGACAACAGTTAGGTACGCTGCCATATTTACCAGTTATCCCAGATTTCTGGATTTGGCTGGAGTCCTGGCCGGCACCCGGGGGGCGGGCGGCTGCTGTCGGGGGAAGCGGAGCAGAGGGGGCGGCGAGGGCCGTGCTGCGGACGTGCAGGAGGCCCCAATCCCAGCGCCCGTCCCGCTGCCCCGAAGAAGCCGCCAGAGCTGCCTGTCGGGGCGGTGAAAGAAAGAGCTGCGTGGGGTCAGAGAGGAGCAACAGGAGAACGTTCAAAGCGAGGATGGGGCCTTGCGAAGGGCAGGCGACGGGGAGCTGATGGCGGGCGGGAGCAGGCTGAGGGGAAGCGGCTCTTCCCGCCCACCCGGCGCGTGACGGGCCCACGGGCGCCCCCAGGCGGCNGGGACGCGGGGCGGCGGCGGGGCCCTCGCCGCGGGGTAGGACGGAGCGGGCCGCCCGGCGGAACTCCTCGCTGCGCCACGTGTAGAGCAAGGGGTTGAGGGCCGAGAGGGAGCAGAGGAGCAGCCAGCTGGCGGCCTGCAGCGCCGGCGGCGCCGGGCGCAGGAAAAAGCCCAGGAGGCTGACCCACACCAGGGGCTGGGTGCCCAGGAGGAAGACGCAGCAGAGCAGCAGGACGGAGACGCTGCTGAGGCGGCGCTGGGCGCGGCGAGGCGGTGGTGGGGCAGCAGGGAAGGGCAGCTGGTGGAGGAGGTGGAAGTTGAGGACGCTGACCCTCTTGGCGCTGCCCCGCACCCGCCGCACGATGCCGAGGTAGCAGTGGAGCAGCAGCGCGGTCTGGCCCAGCACGGCCAGGGCGAGGAGCAGGGCGGTGTAGCGAGAGCTGCCGTCCATCTGCCGCGGGGGCGGCTGCTGGCCAGAGCCCGGGGTCCAGAGCCCGGGCAGCAGCGGGACTAGGAGCAGGGCGAGGGCCCAGGAGAGCCCGATCATGCAGCCCGTGTGCCTCCGCTGGTAGAGGGCCTGGTACACGCTGGGCAGCTTGGTGATGAGCACGTACCTGTTGAAGGCCACCAGCAGGTGAGAAGCCAGGGAGACGGTGAGGCCGAGGCCGAGGAGCCCCCCTCGGAGCAGCCGGTACTCCGCGGAACGAAGGGAGGAGGAGTTGGGAGGCAGCAGCCCCAGCACAGCCTCCTGGGGCATCCACAGGGCGCACACGCTTAGGTCTGCCGCGCAGCCATTCACTATGAAGGCATTGCTGGTTGTCTGCAGCTTCTTGAAGGAGAAGACTAAGTAGATGACCATCACATTGGATAAAGTCCCTGAGATAGCTAAGACTGCGTAGAGCAGCGACAGGAAGATGCGGGTCCCGGAGGAGTCCTCCCAGAGCAGCAGCAGAGGCGAGCTAGCACTCCAGGAAGAGGCGTTGGGCATCTCGCTGAATGCAGCTCAATTTTGACTTCTCCCTGTAAATCCCATCCTTGTCTGGGTCAGAAGATCCTGCTGCAGGAGGCTCCCAGCAAGAACAAGGGAGGATGTGCAGCTGAGGGACTCCGAGGCAGGTTTCAGTCATACAAGCTCCAAGGTCCAGAAAACGCAGTTTGCAGTAACGATCCAGAGAGCAGCAATGTCCAAGGCAGGTAAGGAGTAAGAGATCCCACAGACTGTAGCTAGAGAAGGTGGGTCCATAGGGAGCAGATAGCTGTTAGCAGACCAAAGCACAACTGAGGATTCTGTAGCTGCGAAAATGCCAAAAGCAGCAGCACCTTGCAATCAGCAGCAGAAACGGCAGCAACTGATACAAAGCTTTGCAGTTTCTCCTGTGCCACGGTACGTACACTGTATATCATTCCAGGAAGATTCAGCCCTTCCACTCTTCATGAATTATTCAGCAGATTTTCAACTTGTTAAATCAAGAAGAAAAAAAAAAAAAGGCAAACCCTATCATGCTCCAGAAATACTGCAACTACAGTCTGACTCTCTTCTTCGCCTTACCAGTTTCCTGCTTCTAACTCATTTACACAACTTTCATTTGCAGAAGGCTTTCAAACCAGTATCAGTCACTTCTGTCTGAAATACAATCCATTTACTGTGGAAACTCCTCTGCTAGATACTCACTTAAACTGATTTTTTTCTGATCTTATTTTTTTAAGAGAAAGTGCACTACGCTTCTGCAAGCTTGAAGTTAATTTTAGAACTGGTCTATAATAACAATATACTTTCCAAATTAAATCTTTCAAACGCGATAGAAACACAGATCCCTGGTAAGACAGTACTTCTTATTTGAGGACGTTGGTCCTCAATCTACATATTCTACATTTCTTCTTAAAAGTCAGCCTGTCTCAGCCCTCAGGTAATTCTGCATCACCAACCTGCTCTGGATGCTGCCGTCAGTAAGAACACAGATAAAACAGAGCCAGTGTAGCTCACCAAGCAGTCTGACTCCAAAATTCATGTGGAGCACAAGTTTCCACAGGGGTGAATGACAGGTTCTTGGGCAGACTGAAAACTGGTTGAAGAGTGCAGCTTAATACTCCCTTCCCAAACAGAGAAGAGTTAAGGAGTGGGATTCTCTCAGGAGTTCTACAGTGCTTTACTCAATCAGGGACAAAACGTTAACTCTCCTTACCCTGGAAAAGATTTAATAAGGAACTGAATGAAAGGGCTTATATTTCCTCTCAGAAGCTTTCCAGAAAAGGATTCATTTTGTGGTGAGTTTAGGAGAAGAGCTGCTTTTAAAGGTTGGTTGTATGTAGGCTACAGAAGTAAGCAATCTCAGCTTGTAAGGTATGACATGTCTATTATTGATCAAAGATATTTTTATAAGGTGTTGTTAGATACTGTTAAACTCACAATGCTAACAATTGACGATACCAAAATAGTGTATTAGGATGCAATTATAGTTACATTATAAATTCTCCAAGATAATGAAGTTAATTGATGTGGGTCAATTGATTATTTTGTTGCCACATAGCGCATCTTTTGACAGAGGGTTCATGTTTGCAAATGACAGGACTGTTGATCCAAATGTGGATTTGTTACAAATATGATTATCTATGTTCTTTTAAAATTAATTAGATTGCTCATGTGCTTAAGGTTAAAGACATACCTGAGTGATTTACTTGATCAGGCCCTTAATTACCATATTTTTTGCCTGCTGCACTATACAGTGTAGATCTAATCAAGTGTCAAACCTTTTGAGGCCTTTCATTGTTTAGCTGTCAGTAGAGAACAGTTATTATAGAAACGAAAATCCTCCTCTTTCTGCAGTACTGTAATTGAAAAATATTCTCTAAATCTGTAACAAGAAATATCTCCCTCACCAAAAAGCTTCATAAAGCTTACTTTAAAGAGGTTATTAACAGTTTCATAAGGCATTACCCACACAGTCATAGGCCCAGTAGAGACTTCTAGACTTTAGTCCTTCCTTACACATTTATCAACCCCTTTTTTAAAGATCTCATATGCTGCCATTTGTTCTCCCAAAACCAAGATATATTTTTATATAGGAAGCAACAGAAATGGTAAAGTTCAAGGATATTAAACAAATTTTGGGATATTTCTTAAAAGCTGCAAGATTTTGAAGACCTCCTTGGTCTTTTACTGTCCCCAGGTTTGCTGTAGCTCTTTTTAAAAAGCTGGTTGTTACAGAACACTGGCTATATTTATAATTTTTAAGAACAATAAGTTGTACATTAGCTGGCATTTACTGCATTTCATGTAACAAATCACTCGAAGTTCCGTCTAGAAAAAGGCTAAGGGAAAGGCTGATGCCTACATACTGGAAACTTTTTAATTAGCTGTTCTTCCTTTGTATTTACTCTACACATCCAAATCAACATCCCTTAATTGTCTGAATCTAGTGGCAGAAGCCCTTTATCTTGTTTTATACATGAGACTGTCACTAGAATGTGGGCAACTTCTAAAGCATCGCCTCTATTCCTGGCTTTGCTAGTCCTTTAGAGTGGCTGCGTAACAGTGACACGCTGTCCGCATTGTCTGGCGGAGCAGGCTCGCTGACAGGAATGGTAAGCACCATGGATAAACAGTCATGCAGCACAGCAAACTGCTGAAAATCAGCAGCCGAGCTAAACAGCTCTAGAACCGCTCGTGCCTAGGGTTTAATTGATGGATGGATAAAAAGCTGAATGAAAGCACGATCTTTTAGGTTCTTATGGACAAGGACCCTGCTGTTAGGGAGATTAAGAAACCCGTTGCACATGCAAAAAAGGTGAGAAGGCTTGCTAGGGAGATCAGTTACAGAAGATACCCCTCATACTAACGCCTTTTTGCAAGGTCATCTTATTTAGAAATACATTGCACGCTTTAGAAGAAAGATGGTAATTTTGGAGAGCTACTCTTCAATTAGAGGTCGAATCATATTGGCTTACATCAAAAGATCTAAGTAAGAAAAGCCAAGAAACAGAGAAGCTGGCTGATAGAGGCATTTTATTATCAATTAGCTGTACGTGTGTATATATATATCTCTAAATTTCAAAATTAAACAATATTTTATTAAGGAAAACTATTTATAACAAAGTACATGTCAAAGTTCTTTGTAAGAGGTAGAATTACCTTACCATTAATCTATAAGTCATATACAGTATATTGTATATATATGCACACACATATGCTACTTTGTGTGTGTATATGTTACATATACACAGTTGTGAAAAAAATACAGTATCACTTGTAAATTTTATTCTGTGATTTATATAGCTGCTCTCAGGATTGCTTATTAACACTTTCAGTACAACTTCCCATAACAATTTGTGATCTGATCTTAAAAAAATAACGTGGCACTTCATCTTAACTTCAGTTGCAAAGCAAATATAGGGTGTTCACAGGCCTTCAGGAACAAAGACTGACAATTCAACCCAATTTTACTTTCAAGGTTCCATCGATATTGGAAAAGCTCATAGGTAAGAAATCTGTTTTGGTTTTGTGTTCAAAAATAGTGACAAATCAAGTCCTCACAGCTGCTTACATTTTTTGTGGAGTTCTGAAAATTTTAGACGTGATCTCTAATACCTCACTGTAATACCACTTCATTCTAAGTCTCATTCCTAACCCCACCTGATTAAACTATACATTAAAGAGCATCTTTATTATTGACAAAACCTTTCTGTGATACAGGTTACATTAGCAGTGTGTTTAACAATAGTTTTCAAATTAAAAAGTTTATGAAGCATCCAACTGATAAGTGACAATATACTTTTATCATTTCCTTCAATATGCTTTGCAAATGAAACTATACTCTTACTGCCCAGTGTAGGTTAAAGACATGTAAGTATGCAGCACTCCCAAATTCATTGTACATACGTGTTCTTAACCAATCTGCCTTCACTCCTGCAGTATATATTGCAGAGCAAAATACAACTTTCTACATTGAAAAGAAAAACGTTCAAACATTCCTTTAAGACGAACTGAAAGAAAGCTTTAACTGTTCAATTGAATTATCCGATGAATTACTTTCTCTTTGCAATGGAGGACGTAAGTTACATCTCAACAAATATTTTCCCTTGTATTTTTTGTCATAGCATTTCCTTATGAAACATTAGCAGCTGGAAGTGGAAAGCAGACTATGTATCAAGAGATTTCAGCTGATAGTGTGGTAACTAATCTCTCACTAGTTCGGCTTCCACTAAGTTACTAGAAGACCATTTAGTGAAAATGTAATGACATTAGGCTTTTAGCAAAATAATGATGGACCCACAAAACAAGAAAAACATCTTGTTCATTAAAAAATTTTCATCTTTGATAAACATGTAAAAATTCTTTAAAATACACATTTTTGTAGCAAAGAAGTGAACAATACTAAATTAAAATATATTCTAATCTTTACATAATTTTTATATATATTGCTTATCAAAATATTCTCTTAATACATATTTTAACACTGTACACAAGTTAATGTCTTAATGAAACTCATTAGAAACATATTCAAGTTGTCTCAGTATTAAAAATTTCAATCTGTATATAACATGGGGTAAAATAATTTCCATAAATTCATCATCAGTGCATCTGCAGTAGTCATTAACAAGAGATTTCAGACTAAGAAGTCTCCTCTTGGTGTTAAGGTTTTAATAGGACGTGTATTGAAGATTCCTCCTCTGAGCAAGCAGCTTCCTTAAGTTCTTCTCCTTCATGAAGGACGGCAATTTTAAGAGCTCAACAGGATTCACCAAAGCAGCAAAGCTTTAGTACTGAACATATTCAGACTGAAGGGACTGTGCAGAGAAGAAAAAACGATTAATCACTGGGGAGGTTATACTTGTATATAACATGCATTTTGCACTTCAAGATAAGGAGTAGAGGAAGGACAGGAAGAAGGAAAATAGAGTTGGATCTGTATTTCTGCATAGATCGAGACGACTAAACTAGGAGAAACTCAAAAACTGCACTAGACAGTGAAGTCCACCAGCTTTTCTGTATCTACACTTACTTTTCCAAACCAAATTCTGGAGATTAATGAAGAAAGTGTTACATGAGGGTTGGGTTTGGGGGTTTTTGGTAACGAGAAAATATTGCAAGTTACAAATGCCACCATAAAACAATAACTTAAAAACGTGTTGGAAAAATGTACAATTGCAGTTACTGTAATTGAATTGTTNGGTTTCATAATAAAGTCATTAATTCAGATAGCATCCCAACATTTTATGACATCCTATACTGAGGTGTTCAGGAAGTCATTCTGATGAATAAAAAGCCTTATCCGAGAGCGTTCTGCTTTGTACTATTACAGTTATAAATAAACAGCAATTAAAAAAGCCAAACCGTATTTTAAAACTGCATCAGTTCATCATGATTAGAGAGCAGTACTGGAGAACAACATGAATCCCAAGAANGTTTGGGGGTTTTTGGTAACGAGAAAATATTGCAAGTTACAAATGCCACCATAAAACAATAACTTAAAAACGTGTTGGAAAAATGTACAATTGCAGTTACTGTAATTGAATTGTTTCCACTTTGCCTGAATGAGAATCAAAGTGCTACTGTAAAAAATACAGTGTAATTTAGATGTTGATTCAGGTAATGACATAGGAAACTTATACTGTGTACCTTATTACCAGGAACAAAGCTACAGCAGTACGATTATGCACCTGATTAAGTTTACTTTTGCNAAAACTTCCAACATTGTCTTTTTAATGCATAAATGCATTTTTACTTCTTGAAGATCTAAGACCACGTGGATATTCTTTCCAAGGCTGACAAAGAAGTGCTGTCAGCATGTAAAGATTGGAGTTCCACTGAATCAAAAAGGTCTGGTTTTAGTATTGGATGGACTATTCAACATGAAGGGGGTAATTTAATAGAAAATACAGTAAAACTAAACAGATGTAACAAGTATTTTCTCATTATTGGCTCAGAATCACCATGAAATAAACAATCACAGAAGCTTATTTTTCCTCACTCCGTTCTCTAATAATCTTTGTGGGTTACTTGCTTTGGTGAGAGTACTTGTCAAGCTATTTATTACATGTATAAGAGTGAGGCAGAACAAATAGCCCTTCATTAATGAGCATTTGAAACTTCTGCTCTCTTAATGATCCTCAGAGCTTTCCCCCTTTTCAGGAGTGTATTTTAACTATTAGAAAGATGCTTACACTTAACTAGAGCAGAATTTGAAATGGATCCTTCAAAACTGAATTCCAAGTAAAGCTGATTAACAAACAAAAACTAATGAAATTTAATTATATACTGTCATATATTGTAAGAGTACTAGACTCCTTTAAGCTTGGACAGATGAAAGATGACCAGAAATGATCTTGGTTACAGCTATCATTAGTTGACAAAGAACTATGAGCAGCAGCCCTTTACTCAGCAGACAGTAGTTACCAGGAACCGTACACTCTAATTAAAATAAACAAGGAAACCATAAATTAGAGATTCTGGTTCAAACTAAAATTCTTAAAGTTGTTAGGAATCAAGTTACAAAAATATAGAAAAAAATAAAGGCAACAACAAAAAAATCCATGCAGCAGATTGCTTGGAAACAGATAACACGTCCTGTTAATTTTCATTACAGATGGGTTGCCAGGGTTTATTTTATTTTCAAATTGAGAAATATGTTTTTCAGTGTGTCCCCACCCTCACCATAGCTCTCCTTCACACAGCAAAGATCTCTTCATAATGTTTCAAAGCCTTTTCTGAATCCAGGGAAGCAGCATTTTTTCCAGATTAGTATTAATTGCTGTGACTTCCCACGAAGTTCCTATTAGTAAAGAGATGGTGATAGCCGTAACAACTGTGCTGTTGTGAAGTGTACAGACTCAGTTTTGAGTTTGGAAAACAAAATTATAGCTGGAGAGGGTTGGGGTTTGCTTTTCCACTTTTTTTTTTTTTTAACTTTTACACTTTTGCAGTTAAGTCATTTATGCTCTTAAATTTCTTCACATTGTCCAAAAAGATTGACTGTAATATTTCAAAGCCTGTAATTGTGATTTTTTTAAATCTTTTGAGCAGTTTTCTATTTTAAATTTTACATTCCTACCTGCTATTGGCAGTGACTCAAAGTATGGCCTGTGATTCTGAAAGCTTTCTTAAAAACAAAAAGCCCCAATCCACCTTTACCAGTCATATGCTGGTATTTAACAAAATCTTACTTAAAATAGAGGTAAAAATAGACAGAAAAAAACCCAACAAAAAATAGACTGTTGAACTGCAACAGTGTGAGTATAAAATTAGTTAGTTGAATAGAATTCTCTGTGTACTCCTACAGTGGTCCCATGCAGCGTCAAGCTTGGCATTTTATACCCAAGTACCAGACATTGAAACAAAGAGCTAAGAATGAGATAGCTTTGCTACTGTTAACGAGATCTAATGAAGTTCATGCTGAAGCAATGGCTTAGATCACTATCATTTTTCTTCTTCAGTAGGAGTCACATAAAGCCTCCTGGAAGAGAAAATAAGCCACAGATCCACATTGGCACTAAAACTCAAACACACTCATGTACGCTAGAATTCATACCCATTCAACTTCAGGACCAAGTCAGCTGTGAGTTAACT